>JAJEKB010020518.1:0-11197 GCA_022393335.1 Macrotrachela quadricornifera | reverse complement strand
TGTATAAGACATCAACTAATGTCGACGCTAAAAGTAAATGGTTAAAATTCTGAGAGGAATATCTCCATAACAGATTCAGCTAGCGAACTGAGGTTTTCATCAATCGAAAGAAAAGTGGGATATCTTTTTCTCCGAGAATGTATAAGACGAAATCATTTTTAAGTAATCATACTCGAAGAACATTCAAAAGTACCCATGAAAATGACCTGCTAGTTCGATGATGTTTTGATTTTGACCTTTGCTTTAGATAGAAAAACTTGAGATCTATCATTCCAGATGCAATACACTTCCTTACTTTTTCCTACATTTTCATTGTAATCTCAAGCTACCATGATAAAAGGTGCAAAAATTTAATAAAAAATTAGCAAGATTCCCTATTATTTGAGCATGTAAGTACATGATTCCATTTGCACGACGTTATAATATAATAAGACAACCATTTGCATTGTGTTTGGAGCTATAGATCTCAAGTTTTTCTATTTAAATCAAAAGTCAAAATCAAAACTTGATCGAGCTAGCAGGTCATTTTCATGGGTTCTTTTGAATGTTCTTCGAATATAATTACCTGAAAAAGATTTCATCTTATACATTATTGGAGAAAAAGATTCCCCTACTTCCCTTTCGACTGGCGAAAACCTCAACTCGCTAGCTGCATCCATTAGGAAGATATTCCTCTCAGAGTTTTAACCATTTACTTCTGCCGTCGACATTAGTTACATATTATAACATTTGCATATCAAAAGATTGAAGCGTAGTTATCGATAATATAAATGTCGTAAATTTCATAATGTGATCATGATAAAAACTTTCGTCGGCTCTCCTTTTAAATTGTCCATTAAAGCTCCGTTTATTAACTATGATACTTTTCCTCAATCAATCAATATTCAAATGTAGGTACCTTTTCAGATTATATACACTGTTTCACTTTCATTCAAGACTGTACCAGCCCATCTATCCATAAGGTGTGTATAATCTGAAGAAGAGTTTGAAAAATGGATGGGTACTTTGAACGAATAACGCAACGACAAAGATAATCAACGTTGTAGTGGTATAAAATAGTTTAGCATTATTGATTGTGGAGACCAAATAGCTCTTATATTAATACTACGCTTTCGAACTTTTCCATTTTATTACCTTTTTTAATTTCTACTTGTTGAATAAATAAAACTTATCAATTGTCTGATAAACATAAATGTGTATACTTATTAGCAATCTATAATCCTTAATTTTTAATCAAAAAAACAGAAAATACTGATCTTGTTAAATAAATTCTCTCGGTCTAAGAAACAAACAATAAAATAACAATAACAAAGAAAAAACCAAAACAAAACAGTCAAGTTTATAATTTAGTTAAATAAAATATTTAACTAAGAATTTTCGATCGTTCACGATATGCACTCCACCAAACAACACCAAAAACAATAACAGCAAAAAATTCACTTGGTAACCATGGACCATAACTTGCACCCTAAATAAATACATTTTTTTAAAAATAATTATTTAAATATTTTCTAAATCAAATCTTACGGGATGATATAATTCAACTTCACCAAATGGTTTTACTGCTTTAATTGCTTCATCTGTTCGAGCCTAGAAATAAAATTTTCTAATGAAAAAAAAATATTTTTCTATATTTGATTATCTTACTTTACGTAAAGTTGAATATGAATCATCATCATATAATTTAACTGTTGTACGTCCTTTTGCTAATTGTTTATGTGTAGCAGCAGTTACACCAACCTATTGATACAAAATCTCGAATCTTATTTTTATTTGATATTAAGAAAAATTTTACATAATATTTTCCAGGTGATGAAGTTGATTGTGCACAAGGAACAACTTGTCCATTAATATCTGCATAAAGTGTACTTGGCTAAAAATATTTCATAAAAAAATTATTTTTTGTTTTTCTTTTTGTTAAGAAAAGATATACGAACTTGTTTTCCACTTTTACATTTTACACTTATTTCAAGTTGAGCAGCTGGTTCAACAGTTAATCGTCCATCTCTTGTTGAATGTGAAACAACATTAAATTTTGGTGATTCACAATTTTCACCTAAATATTAAACAAAAAGAAAATAATATAAAAATTTAAATTTTATTTTTTACTTTTAACAAAAGCGAATAAAGCAAGGACAGCTACTATAAAACGAAGCATTTTTCTAAAATAAAATTTACGAACTGATGTGGCAAAGAATATATGATAAAATACATACATATATTTTATTGGAAGAATATTATTTTGTACGATAGAGGGCGAAATAAAAAATTCATTTTTTTCTTTTATTTGTAATTTTTTTTATTTTTAAATTTTTTTCTAATAATAAAAAAAAATAAAATTATTTTTTTTCTAATGATTAGTTTATATTAACCAATCGGTAAAGTCCACAGAAAAAAAAAACGAAAAAAAGATTTGTCTTTCTTTCTTTCACAAATACGAATACGATGAATATTATTGTTCAATGTTCAGTTTTTATTTTCTTATTTGATTTAATATCAAGTAATCATGATGCTGTTACATGTGGTTCAACATTTAAATTAGTTAATCAACAATCTGGTGATAGACTTCATTCTCATGATGTTAAATATGGTTCTGGCAGTGGACAGCAAGTATGTCAATAAATATTCTTTCTTTGGTTATATATATTGTTTTTTCTAGTCCGTTACTGGTACATCTAGTCCAGATGATGTTAATAGTTATTGGCAAGTTCTTGCAGATCAATGTGAACGAGGGTAATTAGTTAATGAAAAAATATTCCTATAACAGATATTATACTATTTAAAAATTATGTGTAATATCAAAAGATAAAATATTTGCTATAGGAATATATGTTAATTATTATTATTATTTTCTTTCTGAATATAATAGAACAACAATTAAATGTGATTCAACAATTCGATTATTTCATATAACTACAAAAAGAAATTTACATAGTCATAATTTTGTATCACCATTATCACATAATCAAGAAGTATCAGCTTATGGTGAAAATGGAATTGGTGATGAAGGTGATCTATGGAAAGTTATTTGTACGAGTAAAAATGATTATTGGTTAAGAAAAGATGGTATTAGATTACAACATGTTACAACTGGAAAGTAAGAATTAATAATATTAATTAAATATTTTCTCTTTTACAGTTCTTTTTTAACTTATCAATGCTTGATTTATTTTGAATATAAATGCATTGAATCGATAAGACTGTTTCGTATAATATAGCTTGAAGCTATTCAATTGTATTCAAGGTTAAATTTAACTATTTCTTTTCTTCTTTTCTTTACGGTCATATAAATCTTGAAAGAAAAAACTGACATATTATTCTTTAGATATCTTCATTTAACTGGTGATACATATGGTCGACCAATTCATGGTCAAAAAGAAATCAGTTGCTATTCATATACTAATAGTCAAAATATTTGGAAAGTTGATGCCGGTGTTTATATACGTCCATCATCTGAACCTTTATCATCAATTCGTGATGATCAATCTAATACACGTTCACAATCAATAAATAATGATCATTTTGATGATGAACTTTAAAAATTAATAATAAAAAAAAAAAGCAAAAGAAATGATTTTTATAGGTTAAATTGTTTTGTTGTTTTTCTAGTTTAATATAAAGAGTGACAACGAATATTTTTTTTTTTTCATCGATTGTATGTTCGATGACATTCCTTTCCTTACGGTCATTATTTATTTAAGATTTAATCTGAGTATTACTCGTCTTTCTTTTTTTTTTCTTTCTCATGTTAAATCTATAGACATATCATAAAGTCATTTTAGATTTGTTTGTGTGTATATGTGAATGTGTACATAGTATAACAAAAAAAAAAAAGAAGAAACGACAAAAGAACATTCATATATACAAGAAAAAAAAATGCCATCTTTATTTGGTAAAAGTCATTTATATCGTTATGATATTCAAGGTGGTGCTAAAAGTCATTATCTTGTTTTTGTTCATTTACCATGTTTACAAACACATATTAAACATTTATATAATTTATCATTATTACCTATAAATCAATATGAACAACAAACAATTGAATGTTTAATGAATTATAATAGTTTAACACGTGATTGTATTAATTATCTTTTACAACGTTTACAAATACGTGATAAAAATATTTCAAATTGTTTTGGTTTATCTTATTTTAATAAGATTAATAATCAATCATATTGGCTTGATCTTGATATATCAATGAAACAACAAATACCAAAAACAGAATTAAAGCCTAATTTAACATTTACATTTTTACTTTATCCACCGGTGCCTTATACAATTATGGATGATAAAGCTCGGTAAAGTTATTTTATTATTTATATAATAGAATATTTTTGAAAAAAAAAACATGAGAGAAATCTTAGAATTCAAAACTATTAAATTTTAATTTAGATTAATATTATATGAACAAATACTCTGTAATTTTATTTCATCAATTTATAATATATCAAAAAATCTTATTGAAACATTATCAGCTTATTTTCTTCGAGGTTAATGATTTTTTTCTCTCAAGAAAAATTTTTATAACTAATTTAATATTTCTTTTTTTAAATTAAAGGATGTTTTGAAAATAAATTTAATCCTGAGAAAAATCGTGATATTCTTCGATTAATTATATCAGCAGTAAGATTATTTTTATATTTTAATACACAAAAAAAAAACATCTTTTTTTTTATTATAAAAAAAGATTGCACTTCCAGAAGAAAATATCGATGGAATAAAAGAAAAAATAATTGAATTATATCAAGATTTAAATCAAATTGATACACGATCAGCACAAAATCAATTCGTTTATCATATTTCACAATTAAATACATATGGAATGATACATTTTGAACTTAAAGTATTATATATATATATATACATAATAATATTTCTTAAGAAATCGAAGCATTTATTAAAATTTTAATTTTTCATTTAATGTTCTCGTCTTGTTCAGTATCTTTGAAAACCTGAGGGTGAAAGTATGATCAAAACTCATTTGTATAAAGATGAGATTAATGAAATCTTTAGTGTAATATACTGAATGATAGAACTTTGAATGCTGAAGTATTTGCTAAATATTGTTTAAGATGATGATGTTGTGAGCGAAAACACTGCTCATACTGCTCTCACAGTGAGCAATTTTTGATAGTTTTTCAATAGAAAACGAGGTATTTTTATCAGTTTTCATTCTCGTAAAACAATTTTATATCAAAATGGATATGATATTCTTAATCAGCTTTAAAAACTAAACTGAATCACATGAAATTCAAAGGATTTTTTTTCGAGTCAAAAATTCGCTCCTGAAGAGCTTCAGGTAAAAATTTTTCAAGAAGAGAACTAGGGGACTACAGGCCAATTTTTGACTTAAAGAAAAATTCCTTTGAATTTCATGTGATTTGATGTAGTTTTCAACGCTGATTAAGAATATCATATCCATTTTGATATACAATTCTTTTACGGGAACAAAAACTATTAAAAATTACTCATTGTGAGAGCAGTATGAGCAGCATTTTCGCTCACAACATCATCATCTTTATACAAATGAGTTGTAATCATATTTCCAAAATATTCTCGTGAATGCTCGACAGTAAAATTTGTATAATTTTTCACACTCTCATCCACAGGTTTTCAATGATAGTGAACACGATGAGAACATTAAATGAAAAATTAAAATTTTAACGAATGCTTCCAATCCTCGATGGTCTCATGGACTTTCTCTTAATATAGTATCATATTTTCTTCTAGAATACATTGAATGAAGCTATTTGTCTTGGACTTAATCATCATGGTATTCACTCTCGTTCCTTACTTCGAAATGAATTTAAACTTGAAGCTTGGTATAAAAATAAAACTAAAAATTTATTTTAAAAAAAAAAATATTTGTTTTTTTTCTTTAAATTAGTTGGCATAATGTTACATCTATTTCTTCGAATAAACAACGTCAGATAACAATAATAACAAAAACTAGCAATATCAATATACATACACTTATTTATTATACAGATTCAACAAATTATAATCGTTATTGTCTTCGTCTTCTTCAATTATTTTATAATCATTTTTCAAAATTTTCGCCAAATGAACTTGAGTAAAAAAAAACAGAGAATTTTTTTTTTAAACTTTGTTTTTTTTTTAAAGAAACATTCCAAAATTAGAAACACCAGTAATTAAAAAACAACGTTTAATACATGGTGCAAGTGTACCAGATTTACGTTCTGATGGTGAATCATTAAGTAATGATCGTACACCACCATCAATATCATCATCAACACGTTCATCAACTAATAGTTCAAATATGTGGACTGGGAGTTTACCAAATTTAACTGTACAATTAACAACACAACAACAAAAAAAAAAGAATGATCCATATGCAACATATGCTGATAATCTTAATCATATTGATGAACAAGATACAATTTCTCCTATTCCAAAAAAGGTAGAATATCGATTTTCTTTTATAACTTCCACTGTAGTTCTAAAAATCATAATTTTGTCTATAGAAAATCTAAGCGAAATCCACTGCTAACTTCACCTACACCAAAGTTTCGCTATTATAAAATATGAACTTTGAGGTACCATAAAAAAAAGACAGTTGTGTAAAAACTAGTCATAAAAAAAAATCCATTTTTGATATAAACACATCGAACTTGGATAGTATTAACAAAAGAAAAGTTATTTAAATCATAGTGTAAACTATCTAACTCTGAAATAGGTATTAGTTTATTGTAAATAAATAGGATGAGTTGTTTATATATAATTTAGAATATCAAAGATCTATCTATATAACATAGATCATTACAAGTAAGTTGTTATTTTTATGAGTTAATCTTAAATAAACAGTTCTCAATAATAATTTTTTTTTAAATAAATTTGAAAGTTATATTTATCTTGATTATAATTATTAATTTTGAATAATTAATCATGATAAAAATAAACTAATATAAAATATTGATTTTTATCTTTGATTTATTTTTTTTAAAAATTTTAATTATTAATCTATTTAATTTTCTTTTTCTATAGGAAATATCTCCACGACGTTCATTACCAATTCCATATCAATCTCAATCACCAATGTATAATAAAGTAATATTTTATTCTATTTTTCTTATAAAATTATATATATATTATCATAGCATGCATTTCTTTTTCTTAAATAAACTAAATTAAAATCGTCTTTTCTTAATTCTAATCCCTTTATTTCGATAGTTATCTCATCGTTCTTTATTTATATCTACAACTAATATTGGTTTATCATGTTCTCCTAATATATATGATAAAACTTCTATATCACCATCATTGTTAAATGTCTCTAAAATATCTACATCAATTACTCTTTCACCATGTTTTTCATGTGAATGTCTTCATCGAGGTGATAAAGTAAGTTTATATATTAAAATGCATGTAGACATGAAAAAAAAAACGTAATGTTCGATTTCCTTTTTTTTTTTTTATTTGTTGACTCGTTCTTTAGACATTTTCGTTTTATTCGTTCTATATGTATACTATTAAAAGTATGTCATTGATATGACATTCATTGTAATTTTACCTTGTTATATGACTCTTCTTCTTTTTTGTATATATGCATGTAAATGAGTGGAACAATAGATGAGGCATGTGCATGAAGTTTAATTGAATTTAATTTAATTTTAATAAAAAAAAAAAAAAAATTTTCTTTTGTTTTTATTTATAGGATTCAATTCGACATTCACCTTCAAATGTATCAACAATAACAACAAATAGTCGATCTTTATTAGTAAAATTTTATATTTAAATAAATATAAAATAAATTCTTTTCTTTAGAATTCAAGAACATATCTTTCATTAACATCAGTACCACTTGAAGTTGATACTATTAGTATTCATGATGATGCACCAACAGATACTTGGGTAATATTATTCAGATAGATTATAAAACATTTTTATTTTAATAAGATATGTCGGTAGTTTAACCTTGTAGAAATATGACATTAAATACATTTGTGTATGTATCTAATTACAGTTTGTAAAGGTATATCAACTCATAAACTAATAATGAGTAAATCATTCAAGATGAGTCATTGATTTCATATATAAACTAGAAAAAAAAATTATAATAGATTATGAATCTATATTGCAATTTTTCAATGAAGGTAGAATTTATTTTTTATTTCTAAACAAAACTATCGTTAGCGATATGACTTAAAAAAACACCAAAGGAAAGCAGCATTTAAGGAAAACCAAATAGTACATTGAAGAAATTAAAATTTAATTTGATATATTCTTTATTAATTAATCATTTTTAGTTATCTGATTTTCAATCGAAAATAACAAACAATACTGTTTATGATGAATTTGATTCAATTCCACTTGCTCGTATAAATAGTTCAATTCAAGATGGACGATTAGCTGAAAATGCTCGTCGAAATCGTTATACTGATGTAATACCATATGATGATACACGTGTTCGATTAATTCCAACAAAAGATAATTTACATGGTTATATAAATGCTTCACATGTTAAAATTCGTATTGAAAATACAATTTATTCATATATAGCAGCTGAATCCCCATTACCATTAACTGTATATGATTTTTGGCGAATGATATCAGGTAGTAATGTACATGTTATTATAATGTTAATTGGTAATGATCCTCAAATATGTGCAAATTATTTTCCAAAAAATAAAAATGATAAATGTCGAACAGATGAATATGAAATTGAATTAATATCTGAACAAAATCGACAAGATTTTCATATACGTTATTTACGTATGCAATTTATTAATGGACAACGGACACGAACTATTGTACATTTACAATATACTGCTTGGGATGATGCACAATTACCACTTGATACAAAATCATTTATTGGTAAAAATAAAAAAAAACATTTTTTTATATTTATTTTTTTGTTTAGATTTTATTAATGTAGCAAATAGTTTTCGAAGACATTATGGTGAAACTAATCCATGTCTTGTTCATTGTACAGCTGGGTAAGAAAATCCCCTCTCAGTCCAAAATAAGCATGACTATATGAATGTCATGATTATGCTTATTTCCTAAATCAAATTTTAATTCTATTATTTTTTTTGTCTTTGTAGTATTGGACGAACTGGAATATTTATACTTATTCATGTTATGATTCAATGTATAACATTTAATAAAGTATAAAAATAAAATTTCATAAATAATAAATTTTTTCTTTATTTTTGTTTAGAAAGTAAGTGTAGCAAGTGTATTAAAAGTAATGCGTGAACATCGAATGTCACTTGTTGATCGTACATATTCATATGTATTTGTTTATCGTTGTCTCATTGATTATTTAAAATCATCAAGACTTATTTAATAAAATGAATATTTATATGATTTCATTAAGCATTCCACATAATTGTAATTAGAAGAATATTCGATGTATTTGTACTTATTTTTTCCTTTTTCTTTTTTTTTTCATTTGTGTTTATTCAATGCGCTAGACTGTGTTGTGTTTTCTTTTTTTTATCATGTACTTATTCAATAAACAAAAGGCAATAATTAATAAATAAAAGAAACCAATTCTTTTTTTGATTGTAGATTTGTGATAATGGTAGGATTAATAAATGAATCTCCAACATTTTGTTTTGATCGTAATGAATTATCAATGGTAGAATTAATTTTAATAAAAACAAAAAAATTTCTCATCTTTTTTTTTTTTTGCTTTTAGGCAGATTTTAATGTTGATGCATTTGTTGTAAAATATAAACGTGAAGTTGGATTAGAAAAATTACGTGATGATTTAGATTTATTTTTACGTGTACTTAAATCAAGTATGGTAGATTTAATTAATCGAGATTTTGCAGATTTTTTAAATTTATCAACGAATTTAGTATGAAGATATAATCGGTTTTTTTTCCTCAATATCTTTCTTTTGTTTTTTAAGGTTGGTTTTGATAAATCAATAACAACACTTAAAAATCCATTAACTGCAATGAAAATGGATATTATGGTAAATAATATTTCAAATAAAGTATATATATATATATGTTTTTTTTTTCATAGAAAATTAATGAAATTTTAAGTACACAACGAAAACAAATAGAAGAAAAATTATCTGAACAAAAAGCAATACATCAACGAAGACAAATAATTCAATCAATAATAGATGTACAAAAATCAATAAAACAATTAAATGAACTTGATGATGCAATTAATTTATCAAAGTCAATTGAAATAAAATTATTTTTAAACAGAAAAAATAAAAACGAAATTTTCTTTTTCAATAGGATTGATATGAATGAAATGATTGAACGTGCTGTTGTTCAATTTAGTTTTATTTCAATACAATTAGATAAATGTAGTCAAAATGAACCAATTGTTGAATCACTTAAAACAGTACGAAAAAAACAAATCTCAATCTTTTATTTTTATAATTAAAAATTTTCTATATAGGTTATAGAAAATTTACGTAATGTATTTGAAAAACGTTTAACAAAAGCTTTTATTGATGCATATCGTGAACCAAATATGTCATTATTAGCTGATTCACTTAAAGGTTTAGCGTCAATATCACTTCAAACAATTGCTGAACAAACATTTGCTCATGAAATTGTTCGACCTTACATGGAAAAGGTAAATATGTATTTTAAATAAATTAATAGGATATTTAGAATTTTAGGTTTTTTTTTGTTAAATAAATATAAACTTAAATATTACGCGAAAGAATGCATTGAATTTATATTAAATTTCAAAGCTAAAATTATTGAAAAAATGCTTGTATATATAAAAAATAACATTATTTTCTTAATACTTCAAGATGTGTAACATATTGCGACGCATTTTTCTGACAAATTGAAGCTTTAGATTAAATAAAAAGTATTACATATTGAATTCACTTATAAATCATTGTACATATTATCATAGACAGCGCATCTACAAGACAAGAAGTAACTTCTTTCGTTAGTTGATTCTGTTTTATCTTCATTCCTATATATTTCAGATCATTTTAAGTAGAGAAATCATTATCAAAAATGCTTCTTAAATATGTATAATTGCTTCTCCTAGCAATAAATTTCAGAACCAATAAATAATTTAATATTCTTTAATTAAAAACATTTCAGTACTACATAGAAGTATCTAAAAATAGTGGCAACGGCATTTTAGTAACACATACTAAGCTTGATAAAAGTTCCTTTTTATATATCGTTTCTATACTATTTGATCACTATTAAACTAATATCGTAATGATAAAATTTGGATA
>JAJEKB010020515.1:0-15993 GCA_022393335.1 Macrotrachela quadricornifera | reverse complement strand
AAAAAAAAAATGATTATCAATAATAATGAGTAAATTATTCAAATCATTTTTAACAAAACGTGATGGTGGAGCATCATCATCATCATCAACAGCAACATCAATATCACCAGAAGGAATATTAACAAATAATAATAATTCAGCATCCCAAGATCTTCTTCTTACATTAGCACATCTTCGAAAAGTTTTTTATGAATATCAACATCCAAAAATTCAATGGACACAACAAGATAAAAATGATCGTCTTTATTCAACATTACCAATGATTATAAAAGTTTTAAGTGTACTTTCAAATAATGAATGGGAAGAACGTTTTCCTGAATTATCTGAATATACATTAACAATTACTAAATTACTTGTTTATGAAATACGTATGCGTGCTGATAAAGAACCAAATACAAGTGCAGCAAGTCAAGCTATTATTGAATATCTTGAAATGAATGATGATATAAATTCTTTATCAGGTTGGTCATTATTACATGCACTTAAATTATTATCAACAGGACCAAATTTAATTATGGATAAATTTGCTCAAGCATCATTACCAAGTACATTAGTTAAATGTTTATATTTATTTTTTGATTTACCAGAAATTTTAATAAATTATTCAAGTAATGATACGATATCACCAAAAGAAAAACGTATATTACTTCAACAAATATTTTTTCAAGTAAAAAAGAAAAATGAGATAATTTTAAATATATATATATACACATAATCTTTTTTTTTAGATTTTAACACGTATTTCAATGTCAACTTTATGTATTGATGAATTAACTCGACGTGATGATCTTTCATTATTATTTAATGCTATATCAAGTAATTGTCCTGAAAGAAATAAAGCATGGAGAATACAAGCATCTGATATGCTTATTTTAATTGGTAAACATACATTACAATCAGCTATTCAATGTATTCATAGTAAGTTAATTTTTCAATATTTAAAAAACAAAATATATATATATATATTATCTTTTTTTTATTAAATAGATGCACGATGTATATCACAATGTGTAGAAAATCTACGTCGATCAACATGTGATTTATCATTAATTGAAATTTCACATGTTTATGAAACATTAATATGTTTATTAATTGAATCATCACCAATATCAACATGTCTTATGGATGATTTTCGTCTTGCACATTGTTATGTTCATATGAAAGATATTATTTTGAGGTAAATATATACAATCTTGTTTTTTGTTTATTCATTTCGGATATGATGATTATATTTTCAACGGAGAAAAAGAAATTTAATCATAATAGAATAGAAAAATTAGATTGTCTCTTTTGTTTTCGTTTTATTTTTTTGAATAGATTGGAAAATGAATGGATTAATGATGAATATGAAAAATTCTTTGCACGTTTTATTACATTACTCGGTGATTTTACTTATGCAGGTTATAATGAACTTAAATTACCTAATAGACCTGAAACAATTATTGATATTCCAAATTTTGTTATGCCACAACCTAAAAAAACCGGTAACAAAAAAAAAAATCAGAATTTTTGTTTTCTTCTATTTATTTATTCCATTAAGGTTTTATTGTTCGTAATTTTTCTGCATTTACAATTCTTCAATCGATTTTTCAACAGGTTTTTCTTTCTTTTGAAATTTATTTTTCTTAATTGAATTATTTGTTTGTTTTTTTTAGTCAACACATTCATTTCTTATTAATGTAGTATTTGATACAATAAGTAGTATTATATTAGCTGATAATGCAAATTATTTTCTTTGTGGAGAAAATCTTTCACCACTTACCGAAGTTCTTTATAATAAATCAAATGATATTCAATTAAAAATTTATGATCTTTTGGGATTTATTATATTTCAACTTAAATATATTCCACATAGAGAACTTGTTAATTTATCTATAATGCTTAAATCAAATAAGTAAAATAAAAACCTTTACTTTTTCTAAAATAAATATTTTATTTTGTTTAGTTGTGTACAAAGTCATAAGAATTGTGTAAAATTTTTAATACAAATACTTAAATTTAATAATGTATTGAAAGATGCACTTCGTGAATTAGGTTTTATTGAAGTACTTATTACACGTTTACATCATTTTGCAACATTACTTAAAGAATCTGTACAAGATCCAAATGGTATTAAATTAAAAGAAAATATTAATAAAAAATTTCAAATTTTGGTTTTTATTTTTTAGATAAAGGTGATAATATGAATCAAGAAGAAAAAGAATTAGGTTTTATGGTTATGGAAGCATTAGCTTTACTTTTATCACATAATCAAAAAAATGCTAGTATGAAATTTATTTAAAAAATAATTTTTTTGATTTTGATTTTTTATTTTTTCTAATGTAGAAATATTTCGAGAACATGGAGGTGCAAGACTTGCACATAATATAATTCCATATAGATTATGTCGTGTAGCAGCATTAACTGTTGTACTTCATTTAGTTTTATGTACTGGAGGTGAAGATGATACAGGAACTTTATTAGGTCTTATTCATACAGCAAAATTAGAAGAATTAGAAATGAAATCTGTTATTCTTAAAGTAAAAAAATTTTTTTTTAATAAAAAAATAAAATTTATTCAATTACATTTTTTTTTATATAAAGGGATTTCTTTATATACTTCGAGAGAGTCATCGAACTCGTACTGTATTTCGCAAAGTTGGTGGTTTTGTATATATTGTTTCATTATTAATATCAATGGAAGGTTGTCTGTCTGTTCCACCTAAACATCCATGGACAACAGGTAAATAAATATATATTAAATTTAAATAAACTAAACATTTTTTTATTTTTTAAGTATCTCGTCATGAAATTCTATCAATTATTCGTCTTATACTTAATACATTAACTGTAGCAATGCGTTTTGAGCCTGGCAATGCACGTTTATTTGAAAATGAAGTACGTATAGTTTATTATTTCTTTGCTTAAAAATCTATTTATAATGTTATATTTTATATAATTAATAAATAATGTATTTATTTTTATTTGATCCAAATTTTCTCAGTTTATAAACTATAAACTAATCGATTTAAATCAGACAGATTTGAAGATTAATTACAGTTGATTCTTTGGCTTTCTTTTATAAAAACATAATTAAAATCTCTATGTGGTAACAGCAGTAGATATCTTGTGTCAACAAGCAATTTTCTTGAAAAGTCACAACTAATTGACCTATGGATGATTAATTAAAATAGTATAATAAACTCATAGAATTAATACTCTTTGACCGTTCTTATCTTTTTTTGTCATATAGAATTTCAAATTCTATCTTCCTGATAAAAACCAAAGATAAATTTTTAATATACATATATCAAATATAAGTATTTTTGTTTAGGTTCGTTGGCAAAGTTTATGTGATGCTATCAAATTACTTGGTTGTTTTACAAATGAAACACGTCTTACTGATAGTATAAGTTCATCAAAATTTGATTATGCATCTAAACATAATTATGATATATTTGAACAATTATTTTATTCACTTGATGAACGTATTATATCATCAGTAGATTTACCACTTGAATTAATAAATGCTTGTCATATAGCAAGATGTTTTCATGATATTGCACTTGATTGTGTTGATAAGTAAGTAAAAAAAAACCAAAATTATATTTTTAATCAATAATTAATCTATACTAATTATTAAGTTATTTAAAATTTGATGACGATTTTACCATTGACAAAATTTGCCAGTAAGAGTGCATGAAAAATGAATATAACAATTTAGAAAAAAAAAAAAAAAACCTAACCAAGGAATGAGATTTTTAAATGCATGTATTATATTTTAAGACAATATAAAAAAAATTTATGTTTTGAATAATTTAATAATTTTTTGTCTTATTTTTTTTCTTATATCAAGATCATTAATTAATCCAACAACAAAACCTGAAGTTGTTAAACATGGAACATCAATTGATAATAGTGAAGAATCATCACATAGTCCACTTTTTCGAACAAATACATTTACTATACCATCACTAACACGAACATCAGCAACATTTACCTTTCCATCTTATATGGAAGAACCAATTATTGTTTATCCTGGTGCTGTTGTTTGTTTTCTACAAATAATTGCTTGTATACCACGAATGATTGATGAACAAGTAAATAAAAGAAAAAAAAACATTTTTATTTATTAAATTTGTTCTTTTTTTTTGTCAATTAAAGTATTCGAATCGTTTACAATATTTATTAATGTTAACATTAAAAAATCTACTTAAATCTGATCGTAATTTACAAATAATGGCTACATATGGATATTCTCAACATATATTATATATATGTGAAAAAGCACTTGAAGATGAAAATCATCATTTACATACATCTGTTGAATATATTTTTGAAAGATTAGCTACGTTTATATTACCAGTACGAACATTAAAGTAATAAAAAAAAAATTAAAAAATTTACAAAAACAAAAAAAATTTTCTTTTTCTCTATTTTTAAAAGACAATTTCTACGTATGGGTATTGAAACAATAATGAGTCCAACATTATTAATTAATTCATCAAAAGAAAATAATAAATCATTTGTACCATTAAATCGTGTTAAATGTCTTGTTTCAATGACAACACTTCGTGATATACGTCGTGAAACACAAATTATAATACCACCAAATTCTCCAACAGGAATTTTATCAACAAATATATCATCAATAACATGTCCATCATTTGTTGAATTTAATATGGGTATTGAAGGTTTTGGTGCTTTATTATTACCATGTTTAAGTCCACAATCTGTAACATCATCAACAAATGTTGTGGGAAATTTTGGTATGGTTACAATGACAAATGATATTATTTTACAAGGTGGTATGACATTAACAAATGGTGGTGAAAGACCATTTCCACCACAATATGGTATGACGTATTCAACATGGTTTTATGTTGAAAAATTTGGTCCAATTAAAGATAATATACATCCAATACGTCTCTTATCTATTATACGAAATACATTTAATCGAGAAGATTATCGATTTGTTTTACAAGTTTATATTCATCCAAAAGATAAATCTTTATTAGTATCAACACAAGAACATCCATTTCAAGGTAAAGAAAAGATTTTTTTATAATAGAATATTTATTATGAAAATTTTAGATTGTCATTATGATCCAGTATATACAGATGATGGTAAATCTGATGGTATAATTAAATTTATATGTTCAGAAATGATGATTGAACAACGATGGATGCATATAACACTTGTTTGGACTAAAGGAATGCTTAAAAATAGTGCCGTTACATTATATATCAATGGAAAACAAATAGCTGTTCAAAAAGTTGAATTTTAAAAAAAGAATATTTTTAATATAATTTAATTATTTTTTTCTTTTTAGCTTCATTATATAAGTAATATGACTGTTCCACCTGGTAATAGTGTTTCAACATTTGCTTATATTGGTTCATTACCAATTCAACGTGTACATTCAAGTGTACAATGGCGTCAAGGTCCATGTTTTCTTATTGAAGATATACTTTCATCACAAACTATTGCAGCAATGTATGGAGCTGGACCAAATTATATTGGTTCATTTCAAGCTGTTTGTATTGGTATTATAGAAATTTTCGATTTAAATTTTTATTTTTATTTTTCGAAATTATTTTTTTATTTTAAGATCCATCAAATGATATATTTTCACCATTATTTCCTGAAGAAAGAATTGTATTTGGTTTACATCCAGCAAGTTTTTTTGAAACAACATTATCACATTTTAAAAAGCTTTATAATAAAAATGATGCAAAATTAATTGCTAAGCAGGTATCAATTATGAATAAGAAAAAGATTTGTTTAAGATTCTATTTTTGAGCATGAAAAGTGTTTCGATATCTGAGAATATTCTCTTATTAGATTAGATTGTTTGTTGTTCATTGAGAATTTATAGAAAAGGAAAGTTATATGTAGCAGTTGTAATATTGAAAAAATATAGAAAGACAAATTACAGATGAAAATATATAATTGACTATAGTTTCGAAATAGTAATTACAGAAAGTTCTCAACTAGAAATATACATGATTGCTTGTAGATTATTATAGCAATTCTGAGTATGAAAATTTGAGTGTTTCTTATGCCGTTATAGATTTGATTGTCTTCTTCATCTGACTCAGTTTTTAATCGGTTTATCAAGCATCATCTAAATAAAATATTTATAGAGATACTTATTTACAAACATCTTAGTCTTAAATCTCAAATATACCAATACATGAAAAGGCAGAGAAAGCTAAATATGCAAAAAATACCTTATTAAGATTAATTGTTTTTTTAAGAGAATGTGTCTTATTTGTTGTATGACATAATCTCTCTGAGTATAACACTTGTTTTACAAATTTATTCTGATTGTGTCAATGTTTTGTACTCTGAAGAATTAGTATGATGTGTTTTCTATTTCATCGATTATTTTACATTTTGTTGAATATAGTATTATAATGATTAATTTATAAGTATATAACCTAGAAATGTCAATAGACGTAATCAATACTTCGCAGCCTTATAACTTAGTAGTTGATGCTAAATTAAAAATAAGTACCTTCAGCAGATGAAGACTGATTGTTAGAACATAAAATTTATGAAGACCTTGATATTCAAAATCAACGCATTGAATTTGCATACAAACATGTACATTTTGAGAAAAATTTATTATTTAGTTATAAATTTCCCTTATGAATTGAATTCTATATAGAATGGATAAATATTCTATCCTAATGAATCGTTCATGATTTACTAATTATTAAGAATATACATACATTTAATTACAAATCTATTGTACTTTAAATTGAAATAAAATTTATTAGAAATTAATTTGAATTTTTAATATATTTATTTATTTAGTTAAATATGCCAACAAATGAATCAACAGTACCTATTCGGATCTTATACAATATTGCAGCACCATATAGTGGTCCTGCTCGAACAGTTGGCGGTGTAGTCATTGGTTATTTAGGTAAAAATATTTTAAATAATAATCAATACACTCAACATATTTAAAAGATTTGAAATGTTTCTTCTTAAAAGTTTAAAAATAATTTTAATTATCAAATTTTTTTTTCTTCCAATAAAAAATAACTAGCGGACTAAGTATGAATTGGTCATTCGGTTTATCTGTATAATCAGAATATTTGGATGATTTTCAAAGAAACTATATTTTAAAATTTTGCTTCACTAATTTAAAATGAAAAAAAATCACATCTCGACAATGTAGAGCAGTGATAGATAAAATATCTAAATATCCCACTAGGATATAAGCTTAATCGAAAACGTGATTTTGTAGAACATGTTTCGCAGCATTTTTTGTCTTTATAAAGACACATTTACAAACACTTACTTCATTATAAAAAATTCTATTACGTGGATTTGATTAGAATTTTTGTTCTATCCTTTATTCATTAATATTTTTTTTTATTATTTATAGGTGTTCGTATTTTTATTCCAAATCCTGTATCAAAAACTATTGAATATATTGGTGGTCCACATGTAATGCTTGGTTTAATTGCAATGTCAAATGATATTGAATCATTTTATGCATCAGTTAAAGCTTTTGTTTGTATACTTAAATCAAATAAACAAATGCAAAATGAATTATTAAGAACACGAGCATATCAAGTAGAAATTTTCAATTTTATTTTTATATAAAAAAAAAAAACAAAAGAATCCTTTTCTTTTTATTATTTAGATTCTTGGTTTATTATTTCTAAAAAAACGTCATCTAATTAATAGTCATATATTACATTTAACATGTACACTTGTGGGTACAATTGATACAATACGTGAATCAACTGTTATAACAAATCCAGCTGCATTTGAACATCTATTATGTGAATTTGAAGTAAAAGAAAGAAATTTTCTTGATTAATTTATTATATTGATTTTTATAGATATGGAAAGGTGCTAATGTTGATATACAAAAATCTTTATTCGATCATTTACTTGATGTATTTTTAACAAGGTTAGAGAAAAAAACAAAGAAATATTTTAATAATAAAAATTTTATTTTTATTTTCGGCTTTTTAGTGATACACAAAATTTAATGATGAATCAAAGATTATCACAAAAAATAAATTTAATATCACGTTTATTACATCTACTTAAAGATGGTTCATTATATGAATCGACACGCTTAATTGTTGTTAGTCTTATTCGTGTTTTACTTGTTACATATAAGAATACAAATGATATATTAAAGTAAAATTATTCAAAATAAAAAAATAAAATTATTTATTTATTTTATTTTCTTTAGACTTGGTCAATTTCTTGTTTATCTTCTTCCATCAAGTTCAATATCAGAAAAAAATATTATTATTCAAGGAGGTTAGATTATTAATTTAATTAATCTTTCTATTTTTTTTCTTTATTTTATTGTTATTTTTTTAGCTATTGACGATTCATCAATTGGTGTACAAAATATAAGTTTACGAAATTTTCTTTTAGAAATGTTAGCAAAAACAATTGCTGAAGAAAAACGTTCACAAACAAAGTAAAATTTATTGATGTTTTTTTTTTAATAAAAATAAAAAATAAAAATATCTATTATTTTATTTAGTTTAACTGATGAATTTTTAACTCATCTTGGTTATGATTGGCTACTTCTTTTTTTACAATCTCATCTTCATCCACGAACAATTATTCTAGCAACAAAATTACTTATTGCTTTTCTTTTATCATCATCAAATGCTCTTACACGTTTTCGTGATAATGCAATGTTACTTATAAATCCATCAAATACAAATTCATCATTACCATCATCGACAACAACAACAACATCTGGATTTGCAATATCATCACCATCATCTAATACAACACCAATAACACCAATTAATGATAGTTGGATTAATGTATTTAATGATCGACCAGCAACAAAACCGACTTTTGCATTAAGTATTGATCCAACATTAGCACTTGGAAATAATACAAATGTGTCAATACCTTTACCTGGTTTTGTTCTTTTACAATATATATATGCTCAACAAGCAGAAATTATACCAATTTATTATCAATTAACAGCATTTCTTTTTCGACAAATGCCTTCTGATGATATGATGGAACAAACAGAGGTTAGTAGATAAATAAATAAGAAAGATTATTTTGATTAAAGATGTGTAAAATTGAATTAGAATTACGAGAAAAATAAATTCTTTCAAAGGGATAAAATTTAACGCTAATAAATTTTGAATTGTTGTCAATTTCAGAATAGAATACACTTGTTTATATATTGAATAACTCGGCAAGACATGAAAAAAACCTCTTCTTGCTAGATTGATATAAACGAAGATATCGTACTCTCAATTATTGTACACCTTTTTTTAATTATCTTCTTGATACATAGATTTCTAGTACTGAGAAGCATTTTATGCATAATTCTGATAATAAATCCAAATAAATCTTAAAATAATTTTATTGTTTTTTTTTTTATGTTAGCTTACTGTTGAAAAATTATTAAAATCTATAAATAATCATACTCCATTATCTGCTACTTTATCTACATCTGGATCAAAACCACAATTATCAAATCAACAGCAATATGAATTAGATGCTTGTCCAATACTTCTTGCAATGATTCGAAATTTAGCTACACAAGTAAAATATTCAATATTAGAATATTTTTTTCATTATTTAAAATTAATTATTAGGATAATGAACAATCTGAGCAAAATGGTTTAGCTGTATTGAAATTTTTTCATCAATTATATCGTCGAAAAACTGAATTTTTTAATTATGATCAAAGTGTTGAATATCTTTCATGTTTATGTGCTATTGTTTTTCCTCCATCATTGGTAAATTAAATTAATCATTTTTTATTTATATTTTTTTGCTTTATTATTTTCAATCTAGCAAAATCAAATATCTTTTGATATACCAAATACAATAACTCGTCAAGTATAATTTCGTTTATTTTTTTCCTAAAAACAAAATTTTGTATTTTTTTTTAATTTTATGAAGAAAAATGTTAGCACTGAAGAATCTATTCCACCAAATAATCAAGTTGAATCTCTTATTGGTAAAAATTCATGAGTTTTTTTTTTACTTTCATTAAATTTATCTTTTCCTTTTCTTCTCCTTAGCTACATTTACATCGAACACAACATTACGTGGAACAATCGTTGATATTATTCGAGATATAATTCTTGATAGTCTTTATGCAAATACAGCGCGTATACCAAATGTTATCGATTATTTTCTTTCCGTAATAAAAAATTTGTCAAAGACAATTTTTTTCTATATAAAAAATAAATCTATCCTTTAGGCTTTACCAGAAAATATGAATTCAGATTTAACATATCAAATATTTATTCAATGTGTATTTAAATCAATAATAGAATCTTTTGAAACATCAGAATTGTGTGCATTAAGTACAAGTGATGATCAAACTTCAATAGCATTTCATTTTGGTTCTAATGAACAACCAAAACGAACAGGATATTCACATACATTTTCAACAAATTTAAATATATCATCATATAAATTATTACTTGAAAATGTAACACATTTTATTGAACGTATGGTTGATAAAATATGGGAAATTGATTATCGTGAACCAAAACAAATATTTGAATGTATTATTAAAATAATAAATCAAGCAAAAAAACGTGGAACAAATACATTTATGGATTCATTATTTCGTTCATTAAATCGAACAATATTATTTGAATTATCAAGAAAAATTGATTCAATTGGAGGTAAAAAAATAAAAACTAATTAAAATAAAATTATTTATTTATTTATTTATTTTTTATTTTGAAATTTTAAGATCAAATGATTGCATTGGATGCACTTCATCGTTTAGCTAATAATCGACAATTAATTTTTTCTGATTCAAATCAAGATGCAGAATTTTTTGGTTGTCTTTGTTATTGTTTAATTATTTTAATTGATGAAACAGGAACTAAACAATCGAAGTATTTTTCAAAAAATCAAAAAAAAAGATTTCAAAATAAAAAAAAAAATAATTTTTTGTTTTCTAGTGATGATTCAAGTTCACGATCAATTTGGTATCATCGTCTTGATAGTCCAACATCAGCAGCTCAACCAAATAAAAGTTTAATAATTAATGCTGCACAACGTATTTGGTCGGAATTATATATGAAAAAAAAACCGGTAGAGAAGATAGTTTTTTTCTAAATTATTTATTGATTTATTTTTTAGGCATTGGAAGAAATACTTAAAATGAGTTTTTCACAATTAGTTACACAAAATAAAACAACATTAGTTGATGTTAGGTAAAGTAAAATATTGAAAATATTAAGAAGATTTTAATCTTTTACTTTTTTTTTCCAGTGAATATTTATTTGAACCAGCATCAAAAGTTTGGACAAGATTTGTTGAAGGAGAATTAAGAATCACAGATAAAATTCAACAACAAATTATGCATGTTGGTTCGGTATGTATGAAAATTTTTATTTTCTAGAAGTTTTCAGTTATATCCTCTAGAACTAATAGTTACGTATAAATAATGAAGTATTTTTTGAACTTTCATACGCAGTTATATTGAATATAGGATAGTTTACTTAATAATAGTGTTTTAGCAATAGATCATATTTATTCCTTTGTATTTTTTTTAGCGCATTCAACGGTTAACTGGTGGAGTAACAGGTGGATTTCGATCAAGTCTTCACCAACTTCGAGGAACAAAAGTTAAACGTGAACAAATTAAATTAGATCGAGCAACAATTCATGTAAGAAATCGAATTTCTGTTCTTTTGTTTTTTAACTTTAAATATTTAATTAAATATCTTCTGTTTTTTTAAAGAGTGCATTGGCTTTAATCTCTGTTAATGTTTCAACTGTTAAAGAAAATGTTGATAATGAATATCGTCGATTAGCACAAGTAGAAAAAAAAATTCTCTTTTATTTTATCTCTTTTTTATTTTTGTTATAAAGAATTCTGAACAAAAATTTAATTATTTATATGAAGAATGGCTTGTAATTGAACATGATTTATTACGTGAACGTGGTTTATGGGGATTTGATGAACTTGATCTATTAGCAAAATATAAACTTGATGTTATTGAAGGACCATGTCGTATGCGTAAACGAATGGTGCTTAATGAAGATTTTTATAAACATTATCCATATCGTATTCCAGCTGAACAAACAGTAAAGAAAATTTTTTTTAACTATTAATCATTCTATGATGAGAAATATTTTCATTTTAAGAAGAAAAAATTTTTAAAAAATCTATTTAGTATAAATATAAGAATACTAAATTTTCAAAAAATACATTTACTGATCAATAATGAAATTTCAAAGAAGATTATATCAGTTTTTGCACAGGAGGATTTAGAAAAACAGTATTGCAGGCTAATTTCATTCGATTTTTTTTCTTTCATATAGAAACGAAAGTTTAATCCACCAATTTCATTTGATTCCAAACAATATGCTGATCGACAGCCTCAAATTGTCGATCATTTACTTATCACAAGTCCACCATCAATAGAAAATCCTTTACCATCTTCACCACCATTACCACCACCGCCACCAGCAGTTATACTAACACCAAAAGAAATCAATGAATCATTTTCATCACCAACAGAACAAACTATTCGAGAAGAAGTTGAAACATGGACAAATGAAAAAGGTAATTGATATAATAAAATAAATAAAATATTTAATTGAATTTTTATCATAGAAGAAGAATTAGTTGCACCACCATTATTATCAGTACGAAAGAAAACATTAACTAATGAAAATTTACCATTAGAAGAAACACTTACTGCTGGTGATGATGATGAAGAAGATCCAATGGTTACAAATTTAGAACAAGATGAAGTTGAAACTGAAATTGAAACTCAACGTAAAAAAAATATATATAAATATTTTATGATAAAAATTGAATTTTTATTTATTTTTTATTAGAAACTCCAGCTACTTCAACTGAAACAGTTCAAATGGGACAAACAAATCAAAATGTTTTACGATTACTTGAAGAAGATGAAAAAGTTGTTTAATATTGCTATATAAATTTAAAAAAACTTTTTTTTAAAATTTTTATTTATAGATATCATTAGCATTTCGTTGTGCACGTATTGAAGGACTTGATGGTAGTGAAGGAATATTAATATTTGGTCGTGAACATTTCTATATTCTTGAAGGATATACATACAATACAGAAAAAAATGAAATTGTTGATTTAGATAAATGTCGAAATGAATATATACCATTAATACCTAAATCATCAACAATAACAAATACAGATTTAATACAATATAGAAAAGAATGTTCAAAATTTGCATATGAAGATATAAAAGAAGTTCATAAACGACGACATATTTTACAAGTAAAATAATTAAGAATAAAAAAAAATTATTTTAATTTTATATAAAAAAAATTTTTAGCCAATTGCTCTTGAATTATTTGCTGCAGATGGTCGAAATTATTTACTTGTTTTTGTTCGTAAAGAACGTAATAAAATCTATCAACGTTTACTTAGTTCAGCTACAGAATTAACTGATTCAGCAATACATTCTGTATCTGGTCAACGACGAAGTATTAATATAGAACAAGGGTATAATATTTGTTTTATTTATTTATAATAACAAAAAAAAAACAAGCAAAGACAATTTAAAAAAAAATTATTTTATTTTTCTATAGTAGTCATATTCCAAATCGAAGGCAAATGTAAGAATTTAAAATGCATGATATTAAAACACGAAGTAAACATTTTTCAATTTGATAAAAGATATAACTTCTTACCATACTAAGAGATTGATTTTTTGTATTATTGATATTGACAACAAATAGCATTTTTCTTTTTTCTCTTTCTGCATGATATATAGTAACTAAATTTTTATTTTATATAATATATTGAAATTTCATTTTTTTTTTTTAATTTATTAGAACTAGCTTTATTGGAACACTTATGGGTGAGAGATCGGTTACACAACGATGGGAAAAAGGTGAAATTAGTAATTTTCAATATTTAATGTATTTAAATACACTTGCTGGACGTTCTTATAATGATTTAATGCAATATCCAGGTATTTAATAGAAATATTATTAGTTAAAATTTTTTTCTTATTTTTATTTTTTTGTTTTAGTATTTCCATGGATTCTAGCTGATTATGATAGTAAAGTAAGTTTGTTTTAAACCCGTAAATACACTAGGAAGAATAACTAATCAGTATCTTATTTTTCTGATTATTTAATTTGATTCCTTTTTCAAAATGATTTCTCATCAATAGCTCTACGTAACCATATGATACTTTCCATTATTTCCAGATATATATTATATAAGCAAGAAGTATAGAAAGAACATCTTTGTGTAAAGCAATTTCGAATTGAATAACTTCGTTGATCAACGTTGCATTCAATTTCACATTGCTGAATATGATGATGTGAATTACTTCGTTCTATATAGAAGATAAGAATGAGATATAAAGTCAAAAGCAATATTGATCGATGAACTCACACGAGCTTTGAACAAATTCAATCCGAAGATGTTTTAGAAGATTATTCTTCCTACACTTCTTGCTTATACTATATATTTGAAAATGTTGAAAAGTATGTGTCTTATGAGAGAAGATCTTCAAGTGATCGAAAGTTTTTAAGTAGAAACTATGTGAACTAAGTATATCACAACGGTCTATGTAAAGAATTCAAGCCTATAATTTATTTCGATGGAGAAATTGCATTTTTGTTGTATTTGTTTAGCTCGATATTGAGGTCCTCCTTAAAACCATGAGAAAAATTTAGTTTAAAATTTCGACTTGATATTTTGCATAGAGATAGACTTTGACGTGATTAGTTTACAATGACAGTTTCAGATCTGTTTGCTGTTTCCATTCTAAAATGCACCCATATCAACAGAATAGTTTTCATATTATTTCAGATTAGAAGTGATGGAAAAAATTGAAACTTTTGTAATAAACTAATTTCATTAAGATCTGTCCCTATGCAAAGTCTCATATAGAAATCTAAAAGTTATTTATTCTCGTATTCTTCAGTGAGAACACGACATTTAACTAAACAAATTATATACTTGAAGCTTTTTTTCACAGTATATATAGCTATGGCTGAAGAAACTTTTGAGAAAGTTCGATAAATGATCAAAAAAAAATATTTTACAAAATCATAAATAATTTTTTAACAATGATGATTGCCGGATTCCTATCTCATTTTATTTTAAATGAGTATACATATAACAGGTGATGCAGATTAAATGCGACAAAATCATTAGCGTTTTTTTCTTTGAAACATTGATATATATTTTATATAAGTATTTGTTCATGAAAGTCGATTCTAACAGTAAAGTATTGTGTATCAACAGATCGAGAAATATCATTTTTTTTTAAAGCGAGATTTGACAGATCAGATTGAAAAGTACAAGTTATTAAGTTGTGTTGAATCCAAAAATGATAATGAACTACTCCTGATAAAACAGAATTTTTGCGTTAAATGATGCAGAATTTCATGAAAATATTATTGATTTATTTAAAATTTTTGCAAGATCTGTATTAGAAATATCGTGTCACTGATTCGAGTAATTAAGTAAATGTTAATCTGTCAAATTTTGCGTCGGCCTAAAAAACAACGTCAACAATTTTGTATAACGAAAGAATGTCTCAAATAATAATAATAATAATAATTTTGTTTCTTTTTAAATTGTATTATCTATTATATATGTAATTAATATTAGTTAACTATAAAATATTTAAATAATTTAAGGAATTAAATTTAATAAGTCCATCTACATTTCGTGATTTATCAAAACCAATGGGTGCACAAACAATTGATCGTCTTGTACAATTTCAAAAACGTTTTGCTGAATGGGATGATCCAACAGGTTCAACACCAGCTTATCATTATGGTACACATTATTCATCTGCAATGATTGTTGCATCATATCTTGTTCGAACTGAACCATTTACTCAAGTTTTTCTTCGTTTACAAGTAAAACGCAAAAAAACAAGAAAATTCCTTTTTTTTTTTCATATTTAAAATTTTTTCTAGGGTGGTCATTTTGATCTTGCTGATCGAATGTTTCATAGTATTAAAGATTCATGGTTATCAGCTAGTAAAAATAATATGGC
>JAJEKB010020514.1:112961-148379 GCA_022393335.1 Macrotrachela quadricornifera | reverse complement strand
TATTCTTTATACTTTAATAAATTGTTTTTGCTACTTTTTTTTTGGAAATGAAACTATTTTAGTACGTAGAGCTATCTTTAGATAAAAAAGCATGTTTATATTTTTTCTAGATTTAAATTTTATTTTGATTATATTATTATTGAATGGCTAGTAGCAATAGATCTACGGATCTACATACAGATCATAATTTATCACAAGATGCTCAAGGTCGATGGTGGGAAATATTATCACAAAGACAAATACTTACTGGACAATAAATACCAAACAATCGTGATAAGAAAAAGTCCAAATGTCATGGTAATCGAAAATTACAACATTTCGAAAGAAAATGTCGAGCACGTGGATTAAATCTAGAACAAATTGAATTTTTAATACAAAGAAAAAACAACTATACAATATCTGAACAATTCTCAAATGGTCAAATAAATGCTGAACAAACTAAACCATTAAGTAAACGAAATAGAAATCCATCAAAACAAAATCATTATATCAAATCATTGAGTCAATTACCGATATCTGACGAAGAAACATCGAACAAAGCGAAGAATACAAAAAAGGAACAAATACTATTAGATGAATATAATCAGAGGCAATCTAGTCAAGCTGGATTGAGTTTTTGCAAACCATCCAAATACTTAAAAATACCAACAAAATTACTTCTACATTCATTACGTCTTCAATTAAATTATTCACTAAAGAAAAAGGAAGAACAAAATTTTATATTATCAAGACTTCGACTATTTGACCAACAATTTTGTCTTGATCAGATTCGATATTTATATCAAACGTATTTCAATCAAGGTTCCAAATATCAAATTTGGTCTGTAAGTATAATATATATATGGTTCTCTCTGTCTATGTACTCTTATGTTTGAACTACGTTTTGAAAGGATGATATTCTCAAGAAATTACAATCCAATAAATATGATGTCATTCAAAAATATCTTGCAGATTATCTCATATTATTGCGAAATAAAATTGAACAATATTCTATGGAAATATCAATACAAGTCGCATCTTGTCCATTAGCATTATCTTCTTCGTTAGAAATCATTGATGAAAAACTAAAAGAATTTGTTCGTTTACATCATTTTGATCTTTTAAGAAAAATTAATTATCAAGTGAATCAACTCAAAGATAAAATCTTTGAAAAACACTTATTTAAACAGTTATCATGCTACTATTTAACTTCGGAACAAGTATTAATTAGAAGTTACATTTTTCAACATTAAAAATATTTTATTTTTCTCTTATTTTTCTAGTTTGAAATAATCAATCGTTTAACAACTATTCGTCAGAAACAAATGAAACTGTGTGAACATTTAACAATGTTTGAACAAAGAATGTTATGTCACAAATTACAAAAATCACTCGACTGTAGTAAAATTAATTTTAGTAATCAAGAACAAGGTGTGAATAAACGCAATAAACTCATACAAGAATTAAAACGTGAAATGCTTGATATTAAATTAGAAGAATATGAAATTAAAATTCAACAATATGAATATTCATATCAAGAAGATTTCACAACACTCCAATTACAAATTCTAGATCCAATTTGTTCAGATTACCAATCTCAAATGGAAATATTATTACATTTTGTTGAAACATATTTAACTCATTATACAAACATATTATTACGTCAAATCCGCTTTAAAGAATCGTGTTTTCATGCCAAATTAATACGTCATAGCCATCGTTCTTCAGTATCATCATCAAAACGAATTATAGGTGTTTATCCACAAACAATTGTCGATGTACCAAAAGTGTCTCTGAATTCTCATCAATTAGATTATCTTTCACATAATGGTAAGTTTTAAAATTACACTATATCGATTATATGAGATATTTTATTGTAAATATTGTCTACTTCATTATGAATAGGTCCTAATTATATTAGACCAAATCAAAGTTATCTTCATTCTTTTAAGTATCGAGAGAAACAAATTGAAAAAGAATTTTATCGTATTCTCGATGTTATTGTACCTTATCTTGTACGTGTACATTATATGTCTAGCACATCAACAATAATTAAACAATTTTCTGAACAATTAGCCACATATTTTTATGAAAAATATATGACTCCATTATCTTATCTTCAAATATATCGTGCTCGAAAAGAATTAAAATTAATGAAATCAATTCAACAAAGATTAAAGAAAGGAACGTATATTCTACGTGTTACAGATAAAAGTGGTATCTTTCATATTGGTCATGTAAAAGATTATGAGAAGAAAGCTGAAGCTTATCGTGAAAAAACTAAAGCTTATATTGAATTAACAAATGATCCATTATTTCAAGTATTTGATAAAGTTATACATTTTCTTAATGAACTTCGTTCAAAGAAACAAATTCTAGCCTGGCAATTTGATAAAATGTTACCTAAACGAGATAAAGTTGCATTAGCTTATTTATATTTTATTCCCAAACCACATAAGGTAATTTTTGAATAATATCTATTCTACTTCTCTCTTTTCACATTACCTTTTCTTCTTCTCCAAATAGGAAGGAACACCATTAAGACCGATTGTCTCATCAATGAATACACCAACAACTGGAATATCAAAGTTTTTAGATCAGTTACTTCGACCATTATTTGATAAACATGTTCGTAGAACAACAATTGTTGATGGTGTTGATTTAATTCGTCGTCTTCAGACATATGTCGAAAATGGTTATTTGAAATCGACAACTTATCTATGTACATTTGATATTACAGATTTATATACAATGTTACCACAAGAAGAGTCATTAAATATTTTAACAGAATTTCTTCTTCAACATGGTTATCATAAAGTGAAAGGTATTCCAATTGATGCTATCCGAAAATTAGCTCGTATTGTTCTTACGGAAAATGTTTTTATCTATGAAAAGAAATTCTATCGACAAATTCTTGGTGGTGCAATGGGTTCAGCATTTACTTTAACTTTAGCTAATATTTTCATGTGGAAATGGGAACAAAAATTTGTTCAACGACAACAAGCATCTAATGAAATTTATGGTCGGTATGTATAATTTATTAATGAAGTAGTATTTATTTTATCTCATATTATTCTTAGATATATTGATGACATTTTCTTTACTTCAAATGAAACATTAGATAAAATTAATCAAGTATTAGATCAAGCGAATAATTTTCATCCAAATATTAAATTAGTTCGTCAAATGGGCAAAAGTGTATCATTTCTGGATGTGCTTATTGAAAATAACAATGGTGATTTGATCACATCAGTCTACCATAAAGAAGCAGCTGAACCATATGTTGTACCATTTAAATCTGATTATTCTCAACATAGTTTTATAAATATTGTTAATGCTGCTCTTCTACGAGCTATTCGTTATTCATCGACATTAAGAATTTTCAATGAAGAACGACGTACAATCAAACTTATGTTACTTTATAATGGGTAAGTTTTCCTTTACTTATTTTTTTTTATCAATCTAATATTTAATCTCTTATTTTCTTATGATAGCTATCCATTAAGATTTATTCATAGTCGATTTAAAAAATTTCTTACAAAATATCTCTCAATATCATCTGTTTTACCATTAATCAATAATGAAAATGATTTTACTACAATACGTCGTCAATTATTGAATCAACCAAGTATTCAAGAATATCACATAGCTTCACAAATAGCAAAAACATATGAACACAATTCTAAAGAGGAAGTGAATGATCCTCTAGTTAAGGCACAACTTAATAAAGAATTAAAACATACTACTAATCTCATTATTCATTATACACATGAAGGAAGACTTTCAACATATAAAAAAGATATTCATCGATTATGGACTCAAATATTTCAAAAAACTCCAGTCTACAACACAAGACTTATTATTGGAAATCGAAATAACAATAATTTAACAAAAGAATTAGTACGTCGACGTCGTTAAACTGGACTACAATAATTTCTCGATTATATTATTATTTGTTGGACTTTATTCTTTTGATTGATAAATATTTTGAATTGTTTTTTATTAAAACTCATCTAGAGACATTTCATTAGTAAATTACTTTGGAAAAATCATATTCTTCTATTGTAGATTTAGCATAGTTGCTTCATAAGAGTTATTCATATTTTATATATTCATAATTTTTAAAAAATCTTCATCTAAATCGTTAGGACAATTGTTTAAACTAAATAATAATCACTTTACTGACATATCTAGATCTTCTAAACAAAAATATTGTATCTATGGCTCATCAAAATAGCCAACAAAATAATAATTACCATGGTTTTAGTCAAACATGGGATGTGCTTACGCCACCAACATCAGCAGCTCAAAACAATAGTCAACAACAATTATCTATTCATGGTAGAAATAATACTACAATAATATCATTACAACTAGTTTCATTTATCTCTTCAGGATCATATAGTTCGACACAATCAAGAAGTACAGAAGTGAAAATAGCAGATGAATTATTTGATAAAATTGAAGATATGCTTTGTGACTATATGCGACAACCAAATCGACATTATTTACATTGTCGAGTACTTCGATGGAGTCTCGACGAAGATGATTCACGTTTATTCAGTGCTGTAATCGTTATTAATCCACCAACTACTCGAAACTGATTTAAAATAACATTAGATCAATTGATCGAATAATTTTCATTCTGAAAATCACGTCTGTTTTGTTCTTCTAAAATCTTAGGAAAATTTTTGAACTCTTTGTTTTGTTCTAAAACTTATTCATTATGCTTTTGTTTTTCTTTACTATATATTAATTTCATGAATCTTGATACTGAAAACAAACAAATTCGTTTATCTATCGAACGATTTTGATGTACAACGACACTTCTTTGATAAAATGACCTAATTATTAATAGAAGAAAGAGATTGAACAGGAATATTTTCCGGCAGAACTTGTCACTAAAGACTCCTATAGTTCAACTTCGATTGATATCATTTCTTCCATTGCAACCCTTGCGGAATATTAAGCAAAATATAAGTTGCGGTAAAATTAATATTTCTACCTAATGCATTGTACTTTACCTATTCTTCAGATATCAGTCGTACTTTAATTAGTTTCAAATGACACAAAAAAAAATTGCATTACACTGATAAATTTCTAACAATTTTTCTTTTCTATTCTAGATTTATCTATCTGCATATATATTTAATGGCTAACAATCAACGAGAAACTGGAAATTACATCAACAATCATGCACCAATCATTCAAAACAATATTTGTAAGTAAAACCGGACGATAGAGAACAAACAAAAATCATAAGTTTCAATTCTGCGAAAATAAAATCATCTTTTCTATTGATAGATTTTCTAAATGATATGGAAACTCGACCAAAGCATGTCAATTTAACAATAACGAACAAAATTATATTTAATCTTGCTGGTCAAATGTCAATACCGAACACCGATAATCGGACGACAATTCGAAATAGTACGGAATCACAAAACAAAAGCGACGATCATGACGATGCAGACGATAATCAAACACATCACCAAAGTCAACCTATTCAAGACACTCGAAATAAAAACAATGCAAGTCACTCTTTAACACCACCACAAAAGAATTAAAGATGAAGAAAAAAAATTAATAAAAAGAAGAAACTACATTATCAAAACATACAGATACTACGTATTTAAAACTCTTTTCCTATGAAAAATTCCACTTTTCCTTTTTTTGTTACTGCTTTCTTTTAGTTTAACTTTGAAATAAAACAGACACGTGAAACAATGAGACTTCATCCTACAAAAAAAGAACTATTTTTCCCGACACTTTAGTCATTGCTCTTACATAATACCATACATTACAGGCAAAAGCTTAACAATTATACTCTTTATCGTCTTTCATACACACTGAAATAACATCACTTGCAAAAAAGAATCCTGTTCAATCCGTCAGGCTAAAAAACCCCATCATACCTATAATCACTGCACCAAGTGACTTCAACACTAGCTCCATAAAGGTGACACAAACATTCATTTCTCAATATCAAAAAAAACACCTATTAATGAACCTATCATCAGAGCCAAACAATACTCTTCAAAAGATAAAAAAAAAAAATCCATCGCAATAAACGACATCTGAAAAGACAAACTAATCATTCTCAACACATCATCAAAAAAACCACTTTCACGAATCTAAAACACCAAACTATTATTCACTGCATCAACAGTCACACACCAAGATAAAAACATAAAACTTGAATCTCTTTCATTCTTACGAAAAGTAACCAACAATAGCATTCAAACACTGATGCAGTCTCGAAACGCTTCCTAGAATACTTAACTCACTCCCAATATAAAAACACCTATTCTAATATTGCCTTTACTACCAAATCAAACTACACCATATCAAACAAATAATGCTTCAAAGATCCCCGAATCATATAAAATAATATATATATAATCATTCCTACCTAATGACTCCCTTAAGCAACGACGAAACCGGTCACGTTTAGCTTTATCTAACTCACACCTATAATATGTTTACCGTATCGTACTTCTTCTCAAAGATTATACGAACGGATCGATTGTACATAGAACTCTTATTTGTGATCCATAGATCATTACAATAGATTCTATTCATACAATTAAGCTGTCTGATGAGTCCCTTAAGCCAGGACGAAACCGGTCACGGTTAGCTTTATCTAACTCACGATCTCACCCTCAAAAAAGATTCCTTGTGAATTATTTCAAAGAGAATAGGTTATAGTACTTTATTTATGATCTTACGATCATCTGAATAAGTACTGCTATTTAAGCCGTCTGAAGAGTCCTCTAGCAGGGACGAAATCATGATCACGGTAGCTATACTCACCCTCAAGATTGTCTATCACTTTGATATTCACCTATCTCTTTCTTTTATTATCATACATATTTCAGATATATTACGAAAGTTCATCAGACAGATATCATATTGTACAACTGCAACAAATCTACATTGTCAATCCAAATCAAGGATAAACAGAGAAGCACGAATAAACTCAAAGACAATCTCAACATCATATGAATCAAATCTCTGACAGTTCTCAAACTCATTACACAATTTGCAACTGTGTTGAAACAATAACATTTAGCATAAGCAAGTACTTTCTTTCTCGCCCTCGACTGTTATATCCTTATAGACTCCTCTCTTGCCATATTAACAAGAGAAAACAACAAAGAGCATCCCTACACATCATGCGATCGAACAGAACTTTTTTCATGTCAGTGAGAACAAAAGCAACTGGGAAGAGCATGTATATATGAACTATTTCTACGCACTTGCATTGCTTCACGTCTTTCCCAGTGGTATTTCATATGAAACAATTCTTCAATCGGAATTTGTACCTGAAAAGAATACCTACGCCCACAGAAATAGCTTCACGTTCTCCCTCTTATCTTTTCTCTCATGAAACACATATAAATAGCCATCCTGATACAAAGGTCTCTTCCATTTAGTTTTTACTCACCATCATACACTCAAACGAACAGTCGACTAGTCATTCACTGACTCCTTCAACAAAAACAACGACCAGACTTTCCAATCCTGCAAACCAAACAAGAACTCTTCTCTTCTGAAAGGTAGGAGATAAAAAACCAATACTTCAACAAGAACTCTACTTTTGAATTTATTAAGCCATTCGTCAAGTCCCTTTAGCAAGGACGAAACATGTCATGGTTGCTAGTACTCACCCTCGAGTAAGATTAATCTACAGTTACTAAAAAAATAATCATATTTCATTGAGTGAGTTGAAAGCATGTTTTGAACAGTTAAATATCGAAAAGTCATGTCGAGTGATCGTATTGGCTGGTTCTGGTCGAGCATTTAGTACTGGTAAGTTCTTTCTTATTTGGTTGATGAAAAGTTGTTTTTTCTTTCGAAATATTTTCAGGTATTGATATGGAATATTTATCAACTGCTGGTGCTGAATCGATGAAAATCGATGTTATAGCACGAAAAGCATTCCATATTCGAAATATGATCGAACGAACACAAGAATCTTTACGAGCAGTGGATAAAGTAAAGAGCTCAATTCTTTCATTTATACATCAAGTCTTGATGGGTAGTGTGAAAAACCAGTCATCGGTGCTCTTCATTGTTATTGTCTCGGTGCTGGTATTGATCTATCAGCTTATTATGACATTCGTTATAGTTCACATGATACGACATTTTCGATCAAGGTATTCATATTTTCATAGATTAAATATCGAATAAATATGTTTGTATCATTAGGAAGTCGACATAGGTCTGGCGGCTGATGTCGGTACTCTTCAAATTTTACCTAAATTAATCATCGATCATAGTCTCTTCCATGGACTTGTCTTTACCTCACGAACATTTGATAGTAACGAAGCACAACAAATTGGACTTGTTAGGTAAACATCTTCGCTTTTTCGAAAGCATTTCATTTCAAATATTGTTTTTTTATTCTTCCTATTCGTGTATTTGATACACGTGAAGCTGTGCTTGAGACAGCTATATCTTTAGCAAATGTTATTGCTCAGAAGAGTTCTATTCCTGTACAAGGTTCAAAAATTAATTTGAATTATGCTCGTGATCATAATGTTGATGATAAGTTTACTTTTGTGGTAGGTTATTAACTAGAAGTTTCTTTATTTAATCAATCATTTATTCATTCTTTCTATAGCGTACATGGAATAGTACTATGTTATTAACTGAAGAAATCGCGAAAAATCTGATGGCCACGTCTGTATTAAAGGAAAAAAGTAAATTATGAATAAAATGAAGTGAGACTCCAAGTTTTCTCGCAGACTAAATCTTCTCTTTTATGCATAACGTTTTGCCGAATGTGTCACAGGACGTTATTTTACCTGATTAAATGTTTTCTTATGTAATAAAATTCTGGTTTTGTTTTATAATAATTTTATATCTAGCTCTTCTTTCGAAAATTTCACTCATTGTTATCTGTTTAGAAAAGTAAAAAATCTTTATATTATCGATGTCGTTCATTACGACGAAAGACGATTGCAATGTTATCGTACAGTTTCTTTCTCAAATTGCCTCCTAGTGAAATACTCATCGATTTCTTGCAGTTCGAAACCCTGGTACTTATATAAATGAGTAGGAACACTAGAAGAATAGGTACCAAATTGAATTGATGAGAGAAGAATGGAAAAATTCTATTCGTCAATGTTTAGTACTTTGAATGACGCTACATACATTTTTGTAATTTCTCAAGGATACGCCACTGGTAACGCGTGTATTAGAACGACTTATGAATCCCACCTCAACTTGTGCCTTAATGCATATATATATAGTAGGAGTCTGAATAGAGAAGTGTGGATTACAAAATTAGCGACTATTTATCATGGTTTGATAGATATTTCCACTATATCCTATGATGTAAAGGCTGAAAATTTTACCGTAGCTTCTTCTTCACAATCTCAGCATATCTTAAAAACTTCATGCGATTTGTATGCGCAGTTTATTTAAACTTCATATTATTTGTGTACATAAATGAAAAGTAGTCACATTCACTGTAGACATCTTTCATGAGTCAATATCGGCCATTTTTTTATTCACCAACAATCTCCTCTAATCAAACTCACTTTTCTTTCGTCAGAATTGTGAGAATAGATGAAATCACCAGTTCCTCTTACTAATTTATATTAGTCAGGTAGCGTTTATATGAAAGCAAACGCAAAGTGAAGCGAACATATACATTCTTCCTCAGCACATAGCATCGACGGTAAAGACTCACCTGTTGTCTCTTGATTCACTTCCTGTCGAGATTCTTCATCGAATTCTCGACTATGTCGATGGACAAGCCATCCTTTTCTCGTTTCGTAATGTGTGTAAAAGGTTTGAGGTAATTACCAACATCTACAACCGACATGAGTTGGACACTCGTTCGATCTCCAAAACCGATCTTCATTTTATTTGCGCTGTTTTTTCACCTGAAGATGTGATCTTACTCACTCTCGCTGATATTGATATTAAACCAGCTCCAACCGATCTATTTCTTTCACTTTTCGATATCGATCGATGTACTCGACTTTGATCATTGTTTCTTACTAATATCAACGACGACAATCTGCAGATTCTGTTACGTCATGTTATCAGTTCATGTGCTCTCATCTCACTATTCATCGAATTCCTCAGAAATGAAAGTGCAGAAACATTAGCTTTATTCATATCAGTGATTTCCAACCCTACTCTTCGTCGTCTCACGGTCAATCTTAGTTCTACTGCTATGAATGGAATTAAGTGGCCGAGTCATTGCTCACTACAATTTCTCGAAATTGATACTTGTACGCTGACACAGTTTTGTACTATTCTTGATCATTCGCCAAATCTTCAAACAGTGGTAGTTCGAGACAATATAAGTAACAACAGCGCTAGAGACGTCTCAAAGTTCTATCCACAGCTCACCTCGTTATCATTATGTAATGTGAGATACAACGGAATGAAAAGTATCGAATCAATGCTTTCAGTCACGCCATCACTTGTGTATCTCAAGGTAATCAGTTGGCACCCCGATTCTTTTATGTTCGTTGGTTCTCGATGGGAAAAGCTATTCATGACTCATTTACCTCATTTGGACAAATTCGAATTCTTCTTCTGTAAAAACAAGAGCAACCAACAAGTTAGCCATAATCGCAAATCTGCCGATGTCAAATCTTGTATCGCTCGATTTCGCAAACCATTCTGGCTCGAAACCAAACGATGGAATGTGGGATGTACTTATGACGTTAACATGGAGAGCACGCTTGTCTATTCGATGCCAATCTATCTCACTTCATTTTTATACGAACAACGCAACCTCAGAACATCCACCAACTCTATCACAATGGTGAATACTGAGGATGATCTACCGTTGTCTGCTCAAATGTCGTGCACTGTTACCACAGAACAGGAGGTATGTTGCATAGACAATAGCATTTCTTTCTCAGAGCATCACCACATCTTTCAAAAATTGTAACTGATCGATATTTGTTTTCACATTTGTAGAATAGCTCATCCCATTGTTATTTATTCAATAAGTTGACAAAACTCGAACTGTGCATCCGTGGTCATCAGTGGACTGACTTGGCGAATCTGTTTTCATTGTGGATCGATCCATCGCATCTCGTCACACTTGTTCTCACTGCACATGTTTCCTCCAAATCGGTTCAGGAGTCCATAACACTAATAAGTACTTAACTCCAGCGAACAGACAACGTTCGTTCCCTCAATATTTCCTATAAACGAGGTCGTACGTGTCGAAGATTTGTACCTGATTTTTGATCGACTTCCGTCTTTGTCAATTGTCAGACTTGTTCATTCCGACTTCGAAAAGATTTCAAATCTGGAGATCATCGAATGGCTTGGAGACAATGTGACCGATTTCATCTATCACGAAAAGACCGATAGGATTGACGTCTGATTGGACAAGTACGTGAAGAAACCGATCAAACTCAAAGTGAAAATTGGTGCCAAACGCATCAAGCTATCTCATGATTCGTAATTTATGCGAGTGATCTTTCGTCAAAAACAAGATTGCCATTGTCTTTTTATTTCTATTTATGTTTCACAATAAATCCTTTGAAAAAATGACAAAGTGTACTATGTTTTTCATGACAATAGATGATCGAAAGGTAAAAAATGCTGTTCAATCACCAAGTTTTTCGGTGATACTAGCGATGAATCCAATAACGCTGTTACTATCAACTAAATCAATTAAAGATTCATCATCTCGGTTTCTGTCTAGTTGAACAGGAGCCCATTCAAATAGTTTAAATCCAGCTTGCTTGAATATTCTTTCATATGTCTCTGGAGTATAAAAATGATCAATGAGAGTGAATTCATTTGATGTACCATGGTTTAATGTAACTTGATACTTCATACCATCTTTCATCAAATTTTTTTCATCATTTATTGTAATTTTAATACCATATTTTGATACTGTTTTCGCAGCATCACTGGAGTAATCAAAGTACGGACTAGGTATTAAACCAACAAAAATTCCACAACTAACTTGAGCAATATTAGAAATCATGCGTGATAACTGATCAACATCTTCTGCATGACATAACATATATGTTTGTACTATCACTGGAAATTTTTTGCCTAAGAGTGTTGGGAAATCATCGGTAACAGCATCGCCAAGTATGTACTGATAGGATGTTATATCATCGTTGAACTTTGTCTTAGCATAATTAATCATTTGGCTTGATTTATCAATGCCGACGACATCTTTTGCAAGTTTTTCTTTGATCAATACTCGACAAATATTTCCTTCACCACAGCCAACATCTAATGCACATTCAACAGGAATATTGTAATTTAAATATTCTAAACCACGTTTAACAAGACGGATGATATTATCAGCGTCAAAAATTCCACTAAGAAGATGTTTGTCAGTGGAATTATCATCAGATAAACCTTTCACTTTGATATATTTCTCTGCTAATAAATTTTGATCATAATCAGTTTGGTTCGTATTATTTGGCGATGACATTTTTGCACTATCTGAAATCTAATAAACACAGGGATTGTTATACAAAACACTATAGAGACCAGTGATCACCAGGTTTTTTTCTCTTTTGTTTTCGTTTTGAATAAGAAAGTTTTCGCAAACGAGAGAAGAATGCATCTTCACATGCACACATGTCTCTGTTTATCGCATAAAGATAAAGAGAAAACGATGTGTAAGAATAAGAGAGAGAGTGCGTGTGTGTATGTGTGCGCGGTGGCGTCGTTTTATTCGCTAACTATTCGACTGACCTTTATTTCGTGATTGTCCACACACACACACAGGCCGAAAACAAACAGAACGAGATAAAACTGAATTAACCAATACAATTCGCGTTGCTATGCAAAAGGGCCAATCGTGTTTCTTAATGCACTTTAAATTTTTCAGTCTGTTTTTGAGCACAGACAAGAGCGACATCATCCCCACATTCTCCCTGTTAGTTGACAAAGGTGTTCACAATGAAAAAAACCAATTGAACACGGAGAAAACAACAAATGTCGAATGAGAACGAGAGAAAAAGCAATCGATATCTTTCTGTCTGTGTAAGAGATTTTTCTATGAGAAGATGATTCTAATGAATAATCGAATGAGGTAGTCAATGGACGATGATGATTGGTTGCAAATAAATACTAGGCAATTCGTTCGTAGTCGTCAATTTTATTTGCATGTTTAATACCACTATGAAGCGGTTTTTTATTCGAAATAGATAATTTGAAAAAACCGTTGGTGAATCTTCTGTCGATATTTTGGCGAATCATTTCATACCGATAATAACGTTTTCGTTCATCAGCAGATAATTTCGGTTAGAGATGTTTCGATAATGATTGTTCTAATAATTCCTTCTTTGAACTGCTGTAAATATCGTTTGAACTAGTTCTTGAATTCATTTGAAACCGATATTGATTTGTTTCGGTGAATGATGGATCATGTGATAAAGTTATTGGTAGCTGAAGAAGAGCTGATTTGTTCGGTTGTCGAAATACACTGCATGATTCTGTATTGATGATGAATTTCATAGTCATGCTGGCAACTTGAATCAGTTGATGGAATACTTGTTCAGATGTGGTGCGATTAATAAAATACGGAATGTATGATAGTGATTTGAAAGGTACGAATTTGGCTGAATATTCATGTTCTTTCACGTTTCATTTGCGGTGAACATGAAATTTGAAATGACGATCTTCAATTAATAAATGTTGAGTCTTCTATCTGAACACTCGCTACTAGGTTGTTAATGAAATAATATTTACTTTGATATGAAAATCGTTTCTCTTTTCAGAGAATCCGGAATTCTCTATTTGAATAGTCAGTCAATTTCAGTAGTGTGAAAATCGTTAATTCAGTTCGGATTTTCGACTATTCGAATTTTGAATAGTTTATGACTTGAGTGCCTAAAAGTACAGCTTTGGTGAAATTCAGATTGCAGTAATTATTTCCACTTTCGCGCTGTGTCCAAGAGTATACAATTATATTTAAATAAGTATTTTCTGAAGGAATCTAATGATTATATGAAATTGGCAATATAAGTGATTGAAAAAGTAGAGACGTACAGAAAAACAAGCAAAATACATTGAAAGTTTTCTTTCTGGTTTAGACAAATATAAGTTTATTTGGCAATGTTTTTCTTTAAGATTATTAAATCAAGACGTTACTTGTCCACAAACAGATTTAAATACAACATCCACATGGGCTCAGTAGAATATCTATGTAACCAGGGATTTTCAGTACACTAATCAAATCTTCATACCCATCATTGTTCAAATCAGCAACAAGTAGTACTGCAAACTGATACTGAATGGGTGATATTAAAGCTAGAGTTTCTCTCTGGGAATGTCCTTTCCCATCACCAAATAGAATATTAACACTCGAAGGATCAGTTACGTAGAATGCAATATCCAAATAACTATCGCCGTTAAAATCAACAACAACTATCTGATAGTTTGTCACACGGGACGCTGTCTCGAATTTTATACCATCACCAAAACTCCCATTACCGTATCCGAACATAATGCCAACAGTATACCTTGATGTAAAGGAGAATCCAACGTCTATCAGATTGTCACTATTGAAATCTCCAACCGCCATATACGCTAGATTATGAGCACCACCAGTAGAAGTTACTATCTATGGTTCGAAACTACCATTTCTATGTCCAAGAAATACATCAATATTTCTAGCTTCATAGTTTAGGACAGCAATATCCAAGTAATTATCGTTGTTGAAGTCACGGACTATGATTGAGGTTAAATAGTTACGAAGACCAGTGTATAAATTGGCATGTTCTCGAAATATGCCATTTCCATTTCCTAAGAAAACAACCATAGTATTGCTGCCATGACTTGGAACGATGATATCTGATCGTTGATCGTCGTTGAGATCAGAGACAGTGATAGCATTTGGATTAGAAAAGCGTATATAATCAAATATTGTTGATAGTGTGAAAGTCCCATCACCATTTCCAAGTAGAACAACCAGTTGTCCTTCGAATACAAATCCAGGAATGATGTCTAAATACTGATCATTGTTAATATCACCCACAGTCATCTGTTCCATATAAGTATCACCTAATGCAGTAAACGTTCTGTTTTCCACAAAACCTCCGTCATCATTTCCGAATAATACAACTATACCATCTAAGTCAGAAGTATAATAAGCAACATCGAGTCGGTTATCATTATTGAAATCTCTGACAACAGGAATGATGAGATCATCATCGGTAGATAAATCCATTATTATGAAATCAAATGATGGCTGACAAATTGATACTAGTGAGGGGGAAGAAAGAAATCATCAAACAATCTCGAATAATCAATGTTCAAAGCTTTTATTTCGTCAATCGTTGGAAAACAAGCAACAATCTATTTGACATACTTACAGGAAGTATTTGTGAGGTTCGTTGCTATTGCCGTGGTTGTCTGGTGAACGGTAGTGCTCTTTGTTGTTGTAGTCGAAAAAACTAGCAAAATAATTGGAAAAGCTTGTTTATGAATCGATATGTTATGAATAACTTAATGATGAGAAGCTTTCTGTCAATACTAAGAAAGACTTCAATTATTGGCTCATATATTTCGTACAAATACATCACAAATGTTTTCTATTCTTTGTTAATGTTAAGTGTGCAAATTCTAAGACAGTGGAATCAGAAAAAGATCGTATCCGTTGAAATCATTGGTTTTCTTGCATGTCGAAGAGTATGGATCGAAAATATAATCACAATCGTTATTACCAAGATCAACAGTATACAGATGAAGACACGTTTTGAAGAACATTGAATTGATGCTGCAACAGTAGTTCTAACAAAAAGATCCTGCTATTATCAACTCGATAAACAAAAATAGAACATACGGCAACACTTCATCCGCAGATGATTGCGATCTCATTTGCGAAGCGCTATTGTCAAAGATGCGGTTGACAGTTGTATCGGCTGTCGTTTCAACAGTCGAGATAGGTTGAACAAGACTGATTCGTCTTTTCCGATGTTGATGCTTTTTTACTATGAGTCGAATTATTTGAGGACAGATCCATTTGAGAACAATATTCAAACCACCAAGAAGACCAAGTACAACAGCGATTGTATACAGTAGATTGAATGGTTCAATATAAGTATATGAACATAATAAAGGTTTGCATTGTCGGAAATACGATGAATAATTCAGGGATGTGTTCCATTCTTCAACAAATACATTATTGATCAGTTCATTCACCGTTGTATTCACTGAGAATCGTTTCAGAGTTCGATTTAGAGGAGTAACATGGTTTGGATAATTGGTATACTGTTGAACAAGATTAAGACATGATTGATCATAGAAACATTCAAGAGCTGAGAAACGAAAAGGTTCACTTAGTGTACATCCCATTTTCATACCACTGATTGAGAGTGTTTCGGAGACATTCTCATAGATGAAATTCGCCTGAGTGGTACAATTTGATGATAATCCACAAGAACAGTTACCATCATAAACTACAGGCATGAGCTGCCTAATTCGACTTATAATATAAATGCATCCTCAACAGCCATATATGACTTATAAAATAAATAAATAAATAAATAAATGAATAAATATATATATATATAAATAGATTTAGTTCTAGTTCTAGTTATATAGATATACATAGATACCCTTGTAATTCACAGGAACAGATTTGGTTTTAGTCATACTATATACTTATACAGATATACATAGATGTACCTAAATACCCATGTTCACTTTCACGTAGAGAAAAATCCAAAAGTTGACCGAAGGTAATTCGAGATGGAGAGATCGAATTTGCCATTCGTTTTAAATAATTTCTAATTGATTATAAACCAACAACGAATTAGTTGTTAATTAGCAATGTTTTTTAATAAAATTGGACGAAAGGGTAATCGTTGGTGGTGAATGTGAATTTGATACTAGTTTTTAACTAGATATTAATTTATTAATAGCTATAAATTAGCCCTTAAAAAATTTGCTATAATGGTTGAGCGAAGGGTATTCAGGTTTAGCAACTTGAATCTGTTGCTAGTTTTTACACAAAGATACACATTTTTATTAAAACATTTAAAATCGCGAATCATGAACCGAAATCCATTTTTTCTTCATTATATAATTTTTGAAGTTGTTAATTTAGAAACACGATTTCTACAAAAAAGAGCTAAGCGAGTTTTTACCCGAGCGTTAGTGATTGTTTACAGGAAAATAATTAGTTTTAGCCATATTTATATAGATATACACTGACATACATAAATACCCATATTATTCGTATGAACACCTTTCTCTCTGCGTCTCTCTCTACAGAAATATACATACCTCACCCATATTACTTCAACACGGGAGTGAGCGTGAGGGTGAGGGTATGGGCAAGAGAAGATTACAGACGGCAGCACTAGATGAGTGTGACAGCCATATATATGATACTCGAAAGTTGAGTTCGCCTATTCAACTATTCGGAAAAGCGGTGTCGCACTTGTTACGGGTGAAGGCGCAATGAGATCTGAGGACATCACACTAGTTGAGGGTGAGGGCGGAACTGGGATCGCAGGACACGGCACTAGTTGTGGGTGGGGACACACAGAAACATACCCGGTTTTTAGTTACGTATATGAATGTAAACTCAGAAGTTTTCCATAATTACATATGTTTCGATTGATGCTATACAGGTAGGACGAGATTTAGATGTAAGTATATTTAGGAGTTTGAATGTAGGCATGCATTCAATGGAAATTTCGTTTATCTCGCAACTTCAATCGGCGAGCTGGTAATTAGTTGAATGCTTGAATAGTTTAGCTTCAAGTAACAATAGTTCCACAGTTGCAAGCATCGCTCACTAATCAGTGGTCGTCTCTCATCCTCTTCTAGACATGTCATACACGAAATATCATCTATGTCTTAACTTGCCCATGTGGTCACGTCGATTATATCGGTGCAACGATACAGAGTTTACACGACCGTTTATATAGTAACTAGTTCGTTCACAATGGTCTCTGTTTCCTGTGCTCGTTTCGATTTAGAACATCGTGAGCATGGTAATCGCATCATGCATGAATTTCTCCTCGGCCAGAAGAATATTCTCTGTGATCTACCAAAACAAGAAAAACCCAGCGAGTAGAGTGAAAAGACAGACAGAAAGAATGAATTTAGTCCTCCCTCTGTACTTTTAGAATTGTACGCAAAGATCGAATGAAATTGTCCCAGCATTCGGTTCGATGTCCAGTGGCAATGCAAATCTTTTTGGACGCCAACCCACAATATTGGCGCTTTATTCCGATGTCTTTAGAGGAGTGTGACCGTCCAGAGCAGAAACATCTTCAACGTCCAGACTTTTCGGATGAAGTCACTTGTACGTTACGCTGCAGAGAAGATTGTTTGACTTGCGTGGAAGCTGTTCCACGACCACCGATGGGTTTCAACTTTTCCAATCGACAGATCGGCTTACAACTAGAATATTTTCATAAGAAACGAGACAAAGATCTACCCAATTTCGACATTGATCTGTACGAGGCGACCATAGTCGCTGTTTGTAAGTGATCCTCGAATCATACTCCCTAATATTGATGATTGTTTTTTTTTCTTCTTCTTCTGTTTGGTTCAGTACCAGAAAGTTGTACCGATATGTTTCGATTCACCATCGAATCCTTGTTTATTACACATGCTGAAACCAAACTGAATACCATCGGTAATGTTCTTCATCCACATGAAGGAGTGGACTCGAATCCATGGTTGATCCGTGGCGACGAATGGTGTCAAGGTTTGCAACGTCGACCACAACCAAAGCCGAAAGCCATTACAACAACCAACCCATCTACACAGAACAAATAAACACACACACAGACATATTTGATCTGAGCAGAACTTGGTTGTTTTTTTCTTATTCATGTCTCGATGATCAGAAGCATGGGAGAGAGCGACTGGTGTCACTGTTCTTTTCATCTTTTCTCGTCTCCTTTTGCCAGTGTTCTCCGGTGCAGTTTATGCTCTAGATTTCAGTATGTCTGCTTCCTTGTCATCTCATAGATTTCAAACAGAAAAGATTACCTTCGAGTGTGTTTGCGCTCTCTCTCTGTCAATTGATCCTATTCATGATGCATTTGTTCTTTTTCGCTCTGAAAACGAAGACTGGGAAATGGGTCTTCTACATTGTAGATTATCTACTTCTGATAATTATTATGTCGAATTTATCCGATGCACCTCGCCCTCAGACAGTGATCGACCAAGGATACTTTGTGATTACTTTAACAAATTATCCATCTCTGCTGCGACGTGCTGAATACTACCAGCTATTACCACACGATGTAATCAGAAGGCGACTATCTCCTCACACTTTGCTTTGTCTGACTATTCTCTTTTCAGCGTCGACAACAGCACCGGACACGAGACGTCTTCATGTCCAATGAACCCATCCATCCAGGCGTACTTCGTTCTGAAGAATATGAACGAGCATTATATGCAGAGTTCCAAAACGATTTACAACAGCTAGTTCTAGCCTATTTACGGCGCACTCGACAAACCTATCCAATCATTCTGGTTCTGGATTGTTCAAACCTCCAATCATAATGATAATCTCTCCTCTTCTATTGAACTTTTCCTTTCCGTTTCTTTTTGCATTTGTTAGAGTCTCTGAAACTAGTGTTGTTGTTGTTGTTGTTATTGTTGTGGGTAGCAAAAAGGATGATTAACTGTCTTGCAAGCCATTCATTCTTGATACCGTATCTCCTTCCATCTACTATCAACTTCATTGTTCTTGTAGATAATCTCTTCTGACTACCAACTCTAGTTAGTTATTGATTCACTCATTCATCTGATCATGGAAAGAGATTCAACGCGCGTGGATCGTGTTCTTCGTAGTATCTTCGACGAGCAATTTGTGCCCTCTGCGACCAATGAAGTCTCGACCACAACCAATCCCAATGATCACGGCAATCGACCATACTGTCTGATCATCTTCAATAATCCTCGATGGTCAACGATTCTCCGAAGAAAAGAAGCACAAAAGGTACGATTATTAATCATCGTTCGTCATTCAGTCAGATAGACATGTTTAAATTTCATTTTCAGCGGGAACAACGTGAGCGGGAACAGCGACAACAACAACAACAGGTGGCAGGATCAGCAAATGTTCGACAATCAACCAGTTCATCTGTGGATGATGAATTTATTGCTCAATTACGCCGGCTCATCCATGACTACATGCTACGAACGGAGCGGCCATTTCCAGTGAGATACTTCCTTGATTTCACTGAACCTTGAAGGTTACATCTAGTGATGTTTTTGAATACCATTATGAAATAAAAAGAAGAAGAAGAAGAAGAAAGACTTGTTTATAAAAGCACTCTGTTTTTCATACCTATTTCAGATTTATTTATCAGTAATGACTGAACAAATGAAAACTTCGACTTCAACGACGCACAAGCGATTGGATGAAAACAGAGATGTAAGTATCTCTGCTAGACGATGTTCTCACATGAATTCTCTGATTGAATGTAGTCAAGTGACTGGAAACACTTGGATGAGATATTCGATATCATAGACGATAATGGTGATGCTATGGAATATCAGGAAGAGGAATTGAATCGTTACTTCCTATCCGGTCATTTAAGATCCATGATCGATGAAGAAGACATCATGGAATACGATGTAAAGTTATCAACATTATTTTGTGAGCAGAGACGGATTCCCTATATTATCCTTTGTTTAGACAACCAACGAGGAAGAAGATGAAGAAGACGAAGAAGTGGAAACTATTCTAACTCAAAAACTGAGCCAATTATCAACGCAAGACAAAAAGGATGATCCAACAGCATTCACTGCTGATACTAGTCATAAACGAGGACGACCACAATCAAGTACAACATCCAGTTCTGACCATCATACGAAGAAAATGAAACTGGCTGATCATCATTATCGTCAAGAGGACGACGACGGCGACGATGATGAGGATGAAGACAATTTGGATGTTGATATGATCGGGAAAGATGAAGTTTTTGTTCATCTGGTGAAGACAATACATAAGACAAATAGTACAATCAGGATGAATGATCTACAAGAAATAGCTGCTTTGAAACACCGAATTGCTGCTCTTCATATTCAGAAAGAAATCACAGACACTTGTCTACAATCAGTCACCGGCAAGCTAAATATATTCGAATGTGATTTCATTGACGTGGATCGACGTGTCTGGCCGAATCGAGTACGATCCTTACTTTAAACACATCGGAAATCTTCGAGAACCACTGTTTCGACGGCAGCAACACCGATGGAAACGGACAGTGAACAGGAACAGATGATCTGTGAAAACCTTCTTCATCAGCAATACACCGAACTGGATTAATCTCTCAAGCAAAACGAAGAGCAACTCAATAGGAAACAAAACTCTGTCGTCGGATTTACATCGATGATGGAAGAAGCAATCGACCACTATGTTCAACAACATAGTATTCGACCATTCAAACAAAAGAGTGATTTGAAAAGAGCTTTCATTAAACACAACTATCAGTCGGAAATATTGGACAGAAAATATTGGCAAGAGCAACCTAATGATTATCAAGTAAGTGAATTCTTCTGTCTATCTAAGCGAACCTTGGCTGTCTAGATTCGAATAGCGAAACATCTGACACATCTGAAACGTCACGTCCAGAAATGGAAACGAGAATTATTCGAATAAAAACAGCGCGTCTTCAATAACAAATTGACGCTACCGGCTCGACCGCATGATTATGTTCAAAAACAATCCGACAATCAGGAAGAAAAGCTCATCCATTACATCAGACTGGACCAATTAGCTGTACAAGTGAGAAAAGTAGAAGCGCAATAATTCACTAGTCAGCATTTATTTGATTGGGATCTTTCCAAAATGTGGGAAAAACATCGTAATCTAGTGAAAGATCACGGCATGCGTTTATCGTTGATTAATTTAATTGAACAACGTTTGGACAATATCTACTATCGATGGAAAGATATCTATCATTATCGACTAGAGTGTTACCTCCGAAACTCCTATGATACAATCCATCACGTCAATAAGAATAGTAACCACGAACGAAGCATCTCTTCCAATATGATCATTCGAACCAATCAACATCATCTCACAGATCAACAGTTGCGATTATTAAATCGAGGACCGACTTATACTCCTCTGATCTCTCTTTCACCATCTTTGAACCGATCCGTGGAGGATATGATTAAAAAAAAATATGCACCGTTAAAACATCAATGAAACCGTCTTTTTTCTGAAAATAATTTCAATCTGGTCTTGACTCTGGAGGTGCAAAAGAAGTTTCAAGCCCAATTTACAGCTTTTTTTACGTACTCTATTCCATCTGATCTTCAGCAGCAACGTGCACTCTATGAAAAGAAACTCGTTCAATCCATTCGATCTTCGTTGAAGAAAGACAAACTCATTCTACGAAGAACTGCTGATCGTATGAATACGTTCTATTTAGGTAATCGAGACGAGTTTGAAATGCAAACGGATAGATATCTAAGAATATCCCTGGCCTATGAACCTTTAATCAGTAACGAGGGAGAAAAGCAATGGGACTTGAAGCAAATGATTGAATCCATGAATATGTTATTGGAAAAGTTGCGAAAACATAAGTTACTCGATAATGAGACAGCGAATCGATTACGTATCGACGCAAGTCAAGTGAAATTACCATCGGTCTATTTCTTACCAGGCATGTCTGAAGTAAGTCAACTATGCCCATATATCTTCTATCTATCTGTCTACTAGGAAAATGACTTAGCGTTAGTACCCTTCATTCCATCACGACAGAGTGCAACATGGAAATTGGGTCAATTCATCAATCAAATACTCCAACCTCTCGCCGAAATAGCTTTACAATCAACCGCATTTCGTGATGAGTTTGATTTTATTCAGAAACTGAATCAGTATACTTCAACGGAACGTCGTCCTCGATCCACCACCCTCTTTTGTTCCATTCGAATTACCAACTTCTATTCGTTGGATACACATCAGAATATGATCGATACCGTTGGTTATTTCTTAGAAAATCCTTTCATTCGAAATAAACTGACACGATTCAGTATTATGACTATGAAAAATCTTCTACATTTATTTCTCTTCAATAATATTTTCACTTATAAAGAACAGATCTATACATTCATGGAAGGTAGTCCGAACACCATGCCGTCAATTGGAACATTATCCAACATTTACTTGTACATCTGGCAAAAGACAATCTTAGATCCAGTTGGACGAAACAATGAATTTTTTGGAAGTTAATGAAAAAGCGAGTGTCGAACGAAGGTTCTATCTGTTCTCATTATAGATATCGAGATGAGATCATTTTCACATGGAATACGACGGATATTTCCACACTGGAAACATTTCTACAAGACGAAGTTCGTGAACAGTATTTCAATGTTCGTTTCCAGTACACGATTGCCAGCAATGTCCACTTTTTAAACGCGTTTGTGGAAAATCAAAATGGTCGATTGTACAGTCGAGTGTTTCATCATCCTACCCGACAAAGATATACACTACCATACGTACTCGGTCATTCCAAAGTATCACACAGTGAATGGCTTCAATTTGCTCTTCTTCGAGCTGTTTGCTATTGTTCATTGGTCGACGATTTCCTTCGAGAACGAATCTACCTCGAATTAACTTATCTTAACAATGGCTATTCGTTAGTATTTGGGGAAAGTCACATGAGACATTTCTTCGACTATTTTCATATGGCACATATGCGTTATTCAACAGATCAAAAGGAATACGATCAATTTCGTCTGCACTGGTTCGATTCGGTGGTATTACAACAGGAACGCTCTGATGAACTTCAAAAATTGGATACGAATAACCAGTTAATTCAACTGAGTTATTTCTATCACTTTGGTCCTAGATATGATTATAATCAACAATTCCATCAACTATGGTCTCAGTATTTCCAGAAATATCCTAGTTTATCTACTGATAAAGAGAAAGTGATCCTACAAGCCAAGCATTGTCAGACGTTGAACACTCTATTGGCAATGGAGAACTAAACCGGTAGAACTTTATGCTAGAGTTGAATACGGTTTGTTTTCTTTCGAAATAAAAATATAGGTCTTCTCTGTAGTTTCATACCTATTCACATTTAATGTGAATAAATCATTTTCTTCTATTTCTTGTAGATAAATGTTTCTATACATCGAACACTTACATTCGTTAAATTTAAGACGACAGAGGAAAATGAAGATTGATTCAACAGAACAATAAGTTCAATAGGCAAGATCTGTAATGTTACGTTTCCTATTTCGTATGTCCTATGTTATCCGAGACAGGCATATATAAAGCGATGTTCGCATTCATTTTCTTCATTCAACAAAACAATAACAAGTAAGTACAACTGCACCAACTATCTTCTTCCAATACAACTTCAATCCATCAGGTATGTTAGAGTTTTAGTTAGGATGGGCTTTTCTCTCAGATTTTTTCCATGTGTTTACTGGAACTAAAACAAACAACCATTTCAGAAAACAAATGTCTTAGCTGTCCATCTATATCCATTCTTTCATTTTGCGTAATCGCCGGTATTGACTTCGTATCAAGTCAAAATGCTATGAGAGAGGTACTACCCAGTGGCGTAGACGTCCTCTCAAGCCATAGAGATGATTGCGGCAATCATCTTCCGTGCCATGCGATTACTCTCTTCTCTGCACCTTTTTCTCCCTGGGAATGAGTGTGAGTGTCGTCGAATCAACGTCAATGGCAATATAGACTAAGCGAATGTGCGTGTCATGGTCACTGTGGCTGTCTTGTAGGGGCTATCTCACCAGATAGAGCAGGATCAGGGAAGTAGAAGTAGGTATTTGGTTTGACACTTATTCAGTCTTTCAGTGAGGAAGGGGTTCGGGAAAATCTATTTGAGCCAAACTAGTTAAGGATTAGCTTAAGAATATATATATTGCTTGTACCTTGTTTTATTGATGTATATTTAGTTTTTTGTCATCAGTGTATGTCGTATAAACTTGTTTCTCTTTTGTGCAAAATCAGTTTACTGTCTGTTTGTTTTTAGTTTTTTTTATACTCTCTCTGTATCGCAATAGGAGAACCTGATGTGTTTTTTTAAATAGAGATATCTGAGCGTTTTATATTCAAGAGTGAATCGTATTTCATTTTAGATCAAAATCTTTTCTTTTGCTAGCAATGGCATCTCATACTACCAATTCTACTCATTATCAACAAATAAAAGCAACTATTTCAAAAGACATTTTCCTCAGTTCTTCTTTTCATCTGTTGCTTTTTGAAACTGAAGTATAACTATTTGGATGCATTCGATCAAGATTTTTGGAACTCAAAACCAGACAGACATCAGAACGATGGGATGACAGCGGTTGGTTTCAATAGCATCTGTACAAACACCGAACAAGAAATACAAGACTATGAAAGGGATGCAATGGATACTATCTTTGGCAGTGATGATCATGAAACACAGACACTGATGCCGATAAAAGTATATAAACCCATGTGAATTGGAAGCAAACATATTCGTTTTCTTCATTGTCTTATGATAGCCATCAGAGGAACATGTTTTATCACAAAAAATGAACCGTTTATTTACCAATGCAACCAATGAAAAAGGGACGCTCTCGAATGACTTTAAAGTGGAGCTGGAAAATATTCCACACTATTTAACGAAACAAAATAAACCGTTCAAAGAAATGTTGTATCAGGCATTATCCACGATGAATATTAGCGCTGCAATAAATAATGTGGAAGAACTTCGAAAAATAGCTCTTGTAATCTACAGAATTAAGCTCGTTCAAGCTTATCACACATTATGGATATCTTATTTGAAATCGGGTATGGGGCAGTTGATTGTTCAGTCACAAGATCGATCTATGTTTTCAACAAATATTCCAATATGGCCAAAACAAATTAACCCTTTGAGGACCGGTGGGTCAAAAACAACTCACCCACTTTTCAATAAAGAAAAAACCATTAGTTCACATTAAACTATTGAACAGTTAAGATCAGTTAGGTCATAACAACTGTATATGTCATTTCATACTTTTCTTTCTTTTCTTTTATTGTTTAAATTCCTTTGAAATATCCTCGGTTCTTGTTGCTAAAGTACAATGATGTCATGGTGTCAGTGGCGCACTCTCTCTACTCCAAGAGTGAGTGAGTTAGTCGCGGAAGACCTCACTCTGAAAATAAGTCTCGATTAGAATTATCTAAAAGGGTACTCACTTTTGTCAATGAAATGCATTTGCGTGTGAAAGGCAAAAGAAAAAGATGTGCTTATTGTAGTACCAAGGAAAGAGATATTCGATCACCATCGAGTACTTCACTTGAAAATTGTCTTTTCATTTAAAAGATGGAAAAAAACTGTTTTTTTGGTTATCACAACATCTTTGAGTAGCCATTTCGAATTAAAAGTAAAAGAAAGAACTAGACATGTTGATTTCGATTGAAAAAAAATCGGTCCTCAAAGGGTTAAAGCGCTAGTTCAATCAGGAAGAACAAATGAATCAGTCGAAAATGAAGCTTGTTTGAAACTTGTAAATAATCGCATAGATCAGCTAAATAGACACTTAAAAGAATATGAACTTCAATTGAACACACTTAGAGGTGTAAGCCGATGAGTTGATCGGCGGCGGCGGCTCATAATTTTAAAGTTTTTTACAAATTCGGCGGCGGTTTATTTAAGTATGCGCTTTGCTCAGCGGCGGCGGCTGTAAAAATTTAAAATTTTTTTGGCTCGCGGCGGCGGCGGCTCGGAGCATATAGTCACTTGGCGGCGGCGGCTTGAGATTAAATAATTAGGGTTTTAGAAAATAGGCACTTTCTGTTCACTTATTTCAATATCTGAATTTTAATATCTTTAACAAAGAAATATACATACATAAAACAACAAAAAAAAACGTAAATTTTAATTATATACTGACAATCACATGTTCATGAAAACGTAATAATGATTACAAAAAGTAAAAAAAAAATATTAATTTTTTTTAATTAAATCATAATTGTCGTGGATTATTTGTATTTTACCAACATTTTCCGGTGCTAACGTCGTTCGTTTAGCATTTAAAATTAAACCGGTTGTAGAAAAGACTTGTTCACTCGGTGTAGATGTTACCGGTATTGCTAGAACGATTTGAGCAAGTTTTTTTAGATGATAAAATTTATCACCAGATGATCTCCAAAATTCAAGAACATCATCACAATTAACATCTGGCTTGAGATAACTATCAATTTCAGCAGCAACAGGATTAATATTGCTTACAGGTGTTGGTGTATGTTTTTGAATTAAATTTTCACGAAGCTTCTTCATATGAGTTGAAGATTCGCGCATATATTCAACCGATAAATTACGTTTCAGACGAGGAGATGATATTTCTGTTGTAGTTGTAGATGAATTTGTTGATGGTTTATAAATGTTTCCTGTTTTATCTCCATGTGAAACAAAATCAATTTTGAAATTTTTAATCATATCCAACAAAAGTTTTTCTTTGGTTGTTTTAATTTGAGTTAAATAATGATGAATATCAATTTTTAATTGAGATGGATCTAACAGAAAACCACATACATTTAATGGTGTTATCGGAAATCTTGCATCTAAATTTTCAGAAAGCAAATGCTTTAATTCTTCAATTACCGATGATTCTCTTTCTGTTGAACGCAATATTGATTCAATTTCCTGGAAGAAAAAATCAAAAAAATAAATATAAATATTAAATGAGCTAAATTTCTTCACACATATTATGCTTTAAAAAATTTTTTAATTTTATTTTATAAAAGAAAATACATAGGATTGTTATCAATACTCTTTGTATTGTGATCTTAAAAATTTTCACCTAATTCTCATTTATTATTATTCCAAGCTAAATGTTTGATACTTACAATACGTAGTAATAAACATAAACTTATTGTTGGATAAGATTTTGATGCTGAAAGAATAGTTGTGGTTGTTTCAAATAAACTAAGAAAATCAACTAAATGACGAACAACTTCATTTTCAGTTGGAGTTAAAATTAAATCAAATTTGTTTAAACGACGTAATATAATTTCAATACCAGGTATATTTAATTCATACGATCGAAGCATAATCAGAATTGTATTCCATCGGGTTACAATACGTTTTTTCAAAGTATGAAACTCATAAGTACTATTAGCAATTGTATGTGCTTTCTTTAAATAGTCCATTTTTGATAAATGTTGATCACTGATTGAGCATAATTCTAATTTTAATTCACAATTCTCATTTTCGTTGTTCAATTCATCAGTATCTACTGTATTATCATATGATAATGCTAAATCAGCATCTAATACTTCACCAACATTATTAATTACTTCAAATAAATCATTTTTTATTTGATCATTTATTCGAATAAATTCTTGTTCAAGTTCATGTTGACGATAACGAAGTTTATTGATTATTTTTTGTACTTTATCTAATAGATCTGGAACACCAGTTAAACGAGGAAAACAATCAACCATTAATAAATTGTGGAGTCCATGTCCAATACAAAACATATGAATGACTTTCAATAACTTCCATGCTTTACGCATATTAGAACCTTTATCAGATACCTGTTTGAAAAATTCAATGAAATAAAATAATTTAGAAAAGTTTTATATATATTTTAGGAAACAAAATAATTTAGAAAATTTCTACATATATATATATATTTATGAAATGAAATAATTTAGAAATGTTGCATATATATATATATATATTTATATATTATTAAATAAAATAATTCAGAAAATTTCTATATATACATATATTTTTATGAAATGAAATAATTTAGAAACGTTATATATATATTTATTTAATAATATATATATATATTGTTAAGTAAAATAATTTAGAAAAGTTTTATATATAAATTTTTTTTATGAAATGAGATAATTTAGAAACATCGTATATATATATTGTATAAAGTAAAATAATTTAGAAAAGTTTTATATATGTATATATTTTACTTACAACAATTATATTCTTTGAACTTAAATTGAACTCATTTAAAACAATTACAAAAAGATCTTTAATTGCTTCTCCAGTGTGTCGTCCATCAAATGGTTGCGTCTTTAAACTATATTTGTGTAAATATAAATTTGAATCGAGAAAATGAATTGTAAAACAGATATAAGAACGATGCTTATATTTATCACACCATATATCACATGTAAGTGTTGGAAATGGTGATGCCAATTTTAATTTTTCATTTATTCTTTGAACACATACAGTATAAATTTTATTCAAATTAATAGGAGATAAGATTGTTCTTGAAGGAATATCTTCTTTCGAATTAACGATTTTGTTACAAATAAGAAAATTTTGAAAACCTAAATATAAATAAACTTAGTGTAGATATAAATATAATAAATTACTTAAAAAACTATTCGTACCTTCGTTTTCAACAATTGAAAATGGAAGTAAATCTCGACAACACATTAACGTTAATTGATGACCAAGTTGTTGTTTCAATTGAGAAGCTTTTTGTGAATAATGATTTTGAGAAAACATGGAAAGAATGTGTTGATTAGTTGTTTTGGTTTGTTGTGGTTCTGATATCTGATGAATTGCTAGTAAATGGTTTTTCATATTTCCAGTGGAACTTGTTGAACTGTAAGCTCCAATTTTTTTTCGAATAGAAGAAAAAATAGTATCAGGTTCTTCACTTTTAAATTTATCAAGACATATTGTACAGTAAAATTTTTCAAGATCTATTGCTTCATTTGGTTTCTTGCACAATCGACCAAAATAATTCCATACGAATGATGGTTTAGAAGTACTATGTGGTTTTATTTGAATAAATAAATTTTTGATGAAATAATTAGTATGATCCATTTCAGGTAAAAGATCTAAGTATATTTGAAACCAAATCACACATAGATTGATTGATATTTTTTAATATAGTCAAATATACGAAGCGGTGGCGAATAGTTAGATGAATGAATTTATTGGAAAAATGAGAGAATTTATACAAAGAAAATTAATATAGGGAAGAAGTTGAGAACCTTCTTCGTTTTTCATAATGTATAATGAGAAGAATGAGAATAAGAAGAATTAATAATAATTCTTCTTACATAGAAACAACATCTGATAAAGTAAGTAGCTCAACAGCTGGACAGAAACGAAAAAAATATATAACACGTATGTTCACCAGTTGAACAGAATGCAAGAGAAAATATAAATAGGTCACTGGGCGGAAAGAAAGGACATGGATACTATAAAAAAAATTATTTCATCAAATATGCAAGGAGAAACATCAGTTGAAAATGTAACCAATGAAATATAGCATAAAAATAAGAAAATTTTGAATATAGATGGCACACGGCGGCGGCGGCTGATATTTTTAAAAATTATGATTAATAATGGCGGCGGCGCGGCTCTGATGTTCAGGGTTCAGCGGCGGCGGCTGATAAATTTTCAAAATTTTCTGTAGTACGGCGGCGGCGGCTGTAATTTCCTAGGTAAAATCGGCGCCAGCGGCGGCTAAGCCGCACGGCTTACACCTCTAAACACACTAACCACAATGTTCAATGGTGGTGTATCAGCAATTCAACAAAAACTTGAAGCATACATTAAAGAAAATCTTTTGCCTTTACATATGGAAATCGAACACCAAATTGAGCTTATTCAGTATGATTACCATATTCAAGCGATAAAAACAGAATATTATCGCCTCAAACCAAATACACATCAAGTATGTTTATTTCTTTGATTTAGAGTGATGTTCTATTCACCTTGTCATAGGAACAACGAATGAAACAAATGTGTCAAAGTACATATGAGCGAGAAATGGCCGAACAAGAATACCATTTCTTAAACCAACAAATTGCTTATTATAAATTGTCAAACCAATCGTTTGACTCATCACCTATATCACGCTCTCTACCTATCGATTGTATTGAAGATACAAATGTGCGACAAACTCTATTCAAACAATTCAAAGAGATTGCTGAACAATCCAGAACGACTCTATTTAATATTTACCTCAAGTCAGCTGAAGATCAACGAGAGGAATATAGGAGGAAAAATGAAGCAAATATAATGGAGATTTTGTCATCACGACATTGCATTAATGACAGAGAAAGATTACCTCCCATCATGATTCATCTGATCGATCAACGCTGTACTAAAATTAGTGAACGTATTAAATCTAAGTACAGATTTAAAGCTCAATCATTTCTTTCACACCCAAACATTTAGTTCTATCAATGGAAGCGTCTTGACAGTAGCTGTGTGCAATATTGTCTGTTTCCATTTCTGTACTTGTCATTATATTTTGTTTTGTTTCAGATAAATTTATTATTTTCTTTCTTCCTACATACACGGATCATTCTATCTACGACTGAAATGAACGTCAATGATTTACATCAACAAGTTAATGTTTCAACGCTTTTAAATCCACAAACGAAGCCACAAAAAAGATGTCATGGCAATCGGAAAGATCAACGTTTCAGAAGAAAATGTCGTCAGCAAAAGATGCAATCAGCGAAAATTGAAAAACTAATCAAGAAAAGAAAGGATTATCGTAAGAAACATCAAAAGAACGTCTCAACAACATATGCTACAACACATAACAACAATAATGGTGATAATAAACGTAAACGAGATGTCTCGCAACAAGAACATCTGTCAAAAATAACAGATGCAACATCTATTCTGCAGTCATCGTCGAAAATGTTCAAGCCTTTAACCGACGCAATGGATAATAATCAATCGGTCATGAATGAGAATTTGAATGAAAATTATCGGTATGTAATTGGCTTTGCAAATCTCAATAGGATCATTGTACTGCATATAAACTGTTTCTTTCGTAGACAACCAATGTATTTAATGCGATCACCAGAGATACTTTATCAACTATTAAACAAAGCCTTGAACTATTCATTAAAGGACAAGGATGAACGAAAATTTATGCATGAGCATCTGGAACTATTGGATCACCACTACTGTTTGACGATAGAACAACAGTTATGGCAATCGTATCTCGATATTGGTTTAAAATACCGTATATGGCCAGTAAGTTTGGTTGTTTTGCTTTGAAGTCATCATTGGGACGCATCCCATTGTTTTTCTTTTCTTAAAAAAATGAAGAACCAATTGTTTAATATGGCCAAAACAAATGATTTCCAATTATGTAAAGGATATCTCATCGAGTACCTAGAGAAACTGAAAATCCAATTGTGTCAATACGAAATTCAATTGTCAAAACATTCTCATCTGTGTCCGACGATTGCAGAACTACCATTGGATAAAATTCAACATTGTCTTCGAGAATTAGTTGGTCGTGAACGAAAATATTTATCGATGAGAAACGATGAACAATTAATGCAATTCAAAGATGGTATTCAGGAAACAAATCTATTCAGATCACTATCGACCTGTTCTGTGATAAATAATGAACAAGTGAGTCTCGCTATCGCTTCCAATAGAATCGATATTTTTTCTTTATCAAATAAACCCCTATGCTCTATTAGAACGAATCTATTCAACGATTATTAACCTTCTGCGACAAACAAGCAGCAATTTGGAAAGAACAACTCATGTTAGAAACACGAATTCTTTGTAAATTTTTACCACAAAGTTTCGAATGTTTGGAGAAGTTCATTGCACCTATTACATATGTACCAGTCAATGACAATCAGAAAATGATTGATGTGAAAAATAAGCATTATAAAACTATACAAGAAACAAAACGGATGTGGTTAAACTATAGTTTGAAAACGTATGAAATTCAAATGAAATACTATGAACAACAGTATCAATGTGAATTCCTTAAATTGCGAACACAATTACTGAACAGTTCTCTTACTCATAGCTCACCCTCTCTAGTGATCAATCACATCCAAGAGCTTCTGAACTACCGAATATCAAGATTAAAGAAGGATATTCACCAGGAAATGCCCTCTTTTCGACGACTAATTATACGCAATCGTCAACGTTCCTCGTCAAAACATCATACTATTGGTGTCTGTCCTGAACCGTATCTCGACCTAGTGTCTAACCCATTTAACCAATGCCAATGGGAATATCTCTCACTGGGCAAGTGATATTTGACTAGAAGAGAAAAAATAATTGTTTTATTTTTTTCGCAAACTTCATTTTAGGCCCGTTCTGCATAAGATCCAATCAAAGTGTTGTCCGTACTGAATCTCAACAGCTTGCAGAAATCAAGAACGAACACAAGGATATTTCTACAAAAGTTAGAAAACATCTTACTGAACCACCATATCGTTTACCACCAATGAATCGAATTTTCGATCGATATTCACAGCAGCTAAAAGAGTATCTCAACCAATCATACTCTACTCCGCTGTCATACAAAGATCAACTTCAATCTTTAGAGCAAGCTCATATTGTTCAATCGATTCGACAAATCCTTAAAAATATGAATCTCGTCATTCGACTTACTGACAAAGGTCATAATTTCTATATTGGTCCGGCGAGTGTCTTTGAGAGAAAAGTTGAACGATTTTTTCGAGATACAAATGCTTTCGAAGAATTATCGTACAATCCGTTCAATGAAATGCTGGATAAAGTGATTCAATTACTTCAGAAACTTCGAGCAAGCAAACGTATTTACCAATGGCAACTCCAAGAGATGTTGCCTGATGCGAACAAATGTGAGTTAGCTCATCTATATTTCAACCCCAAAACTCACAAGGTACCGTATTCAACTCTTCTCCGGTGTACGAATATAGTTTCTTTTCTTTGATGTTTCTTTGTAGGAAAATATACCCATTCGACCGATCGAAAATACGATCCATGCTGCAACAAGGAATATCTCAAAGTTTTTGGATAAAATACTACGACCTATCTTCGATAAACATTGTGCCACGACCACAATCATTGATGGTGCACATTTAATAACTGAACTGAGCAAGCATATCAGCAAAGGCTCGTTCAGATCTACCACTCTTCTGTGCACATTCGATATTCAAAATTTATTTACCATGTTACCACAAGACGACGCATTGAATACTCTGATGAAATTTCTTCATGATCATGGATATACAAAAGTCAAAGGCATCAATCTTGATACGATCAGAAAACTAGCTTCCATTGTCATAAAAGAAAATGTCTTCGCTTATGGTAAAAGAATTTATCAACAGACTACGGGTGGTGCGATGGGTTCATCCTTTACACTAACATTAGCAAATATTTTCATGTGGGACTGGCAAAAGAAAATTGTCGAAGAACAAACTGAAACAGGCGAATTTTTTGGCCGGTAAGTGCTAGACGAAAATCTTTAGAGAACTGCGAATATTTTTTTTCTTTCCAGATATATCGATGATATCTTTATGACGTGGAATAAGCCTGCAGAAGAATTACAAGGCTTTCTAGCTGCAGCGAACAAATGGAATACCAATATTAAACTGGATTATAAAATTGGTCAAAGTCTTCCATTTCTTGATGTTCTTCTGACGAATGACAATGGTCGACTGTTGACATCCATCTATCATAAACCAGCTGCTGAACCTTATGTGATACCATTCGTATCTGATCATCCTCGCCATGTTTTCAATAATATTATTAAAACGTCTCTCGAACGGGCTATCCGCTATTCGTCTACCTTCGAAACATTCAATTACGAACGCCGTCAAATTAAATTGACTTTATTATATAATGGGTAAGCTTCTCTGCTTTCTCTCCAGAGAAAAGTTTATGTTGCTCAACACAATTTTTTTTAGATACCCATCGACATTTATTGAAAATGAATTTCACAAATTCTTTTATGAACATCAGTCGACGTCGCCATTTCTACCAATCATTGACGACGAAAAGCAATTTCTTCTCCTTCATCACAAACTATTGGGCGAACCAACACCAAGACAATCACAAGTACAACAGAGCTCAGCAACAGCCGACATCGATAACGATCCAATCGATGAACCACTCAATCCAATTCCCAATAAAGAAGCAATGAAGCATGATCAGAAAACGTTATTCGTCCATTACACACATGAGAAACGTTTCGAATCCTTCAAACGAGACATGCACGAGTTATACAGGAATGTATTTGAATACACACCAGCGATGGATGCAAAGTTGATCGTTGGCACTCGAAACCGTCGCGATACTCAAAATGAACTGATCCGAAAGCGACCAAACAAGAAACTCTTACGCAACATCATTCCTCTACGTACGTATTCCTGTCACATAACACCGAATCCGACTAAATATCCCCTGAAACTTCATTCAAACTATATCTCCTCTATTCGTAGGTGCAGAGAACAAAAATCGTCACCAATGAAAGTGACCAGCACAAACGAACACACAATGCCACAGCTTTCCAAACGATGAACTCTTTTTTGATTTGTAACTTTTCTCTTTCCAATTATTCTAACAAAAAGCTACGGACAGTCTACCTATTAATGAAGAAATAAAAACAGAAACAAGCCTTTTTGACATATTCCAAATATATATTCCCACACCTTTTCCTTTCAGCTATTTCAGATTTCTATCGACCACATCATCATCGCATACACGACAAAATCTGACGATCTGCGTAGCTGCAGTGAAATCTATAGATTATGGCTGC
>JAJEKB010020514.1:88453-101474 GCA_022393335.1 Macrotrachela quadricornifera | reverse complement strand
TTTTCCTCTTTTTCCTCTTTTCCTCTTTTTCCTCTTTTCCTCTTTTTTTTGCAGAGAATATATTTTTGCCGTATTTTTTCTCCCTTCTTCCGACAACATAAAAGTCATTAAATATAAGATTTTAACCAATGGGATAAAAGAGTGTCAACAAAGTAATTTACAAGAAACTCAAAGAAAAGTGAAAACAAAAAAAGAGGAAAAAGAGAAGACAAACAACATTGTATGCTTTTCATCAATTTTTCTGTTGTCATTAGGCAGCTGCGGGGACTCCGAAACCCAATTATGACTCCGACTCCGTCGGACTCGGAGTTCATAAAATATAATTTTCCGGAGTCGGGATCGGAGTCGGATTTACTGAAGAAATTTTTCGGAGTCAAGTTTTATTCGAAGTTACAATTACTTTTGCTAGAATTTCATGTTCCTGGAGATAATAACTTTATTCTTCCTATTAATAAACATAAAAAAGACAACAGTTCGTATACAGGTTAAGGATGACTTTCAACACAAAAAAATTGATCATTTTCTCTTCGTATTGTAACAACAGTTAGAAGAAAATATTGCGACATTAATCAAGGAATGTTTCAATATCATCTGAAATGCTATAATAATCTTCATCATCAATTCTTGGTCGTTTAGACATTGTACATGAAGAATCTTCTGTAATATGGTTCTCGAATTTCATTCATTCGACCGTTTTTACATCCATTTACGCGTTGTAAAATTTAACCAGTAAAATACATGAGAGATCGCTCATCACCACTAATAAAATTTCGGAGTTTTTCGGAGTTTAGAGTCGGAGTCAAAGTCGGTGTCAGGAAACAAAAATCGGAGTCGGAGTCGGAATCGGAGGCACAAAAAAAAGTTCTCGGAGCCGGAGTCGGAGTGGACGAAAAGGAAATTTTTGGAGTCAAAAATCTTGCCCCCGCAGGTCCCTAGTTGTCAATGCGTTGTCATTCAGTTGTATCTCTGATATTTCTTGGGGCTATGCTGAATGCTACCAAGCGGGTCCACAGGTTACGGATAGTGGAACGGCCATTGGTACAACGGTTAGTTGCGAATAAGAACAAGCAATTGTTCAAATAAACAGTTCCAGACAATTTGGTTAACTTGCCATCAGGGTGTAGTGGAGTTTTGGTTGGCATCAAAACACCTATAAAATGCTACAGGGACCCAAAGACGGTAAGATAACAAGGCGTATAAAGGCCACCAGAAGCAAGGTTCTGTCGAACTAAGTTTCGTAAGCCTTAGCCTGGGTAAGTGAAACTCGCTAGCCTGGACTAGCAAATTCACCAAATGGAGTAAACCATTTCAGACCGGTGGAAGGCAAGGGGAAACCACCGCTGTATATTCCCGAGCACAATATGATTAACGTCAAGGTTTTCAGTCCAGATAACAGCGTGAAAGGAGTTCTCAGAGAGAACACCTCGCTCGGTAGGGATGGTCATGTACGACAGGTGACCCTCAATCGCCAACAGGCTACTGTCCGTATCAAAAATTCACTCAAAATAGGAACCTGGAATGTAAGGACCTTGTTTCAGAAAGGAAAACTGGACAATGTAAAGAAAGAAATGCAACGATTACAAATCAATGTACTAGGACTATCTGAAGTCAGATGGACAGGAACTGGATCTTTTACAACAGATAACTTTACCTTATTCTACTCTAGAGGAAATCAATAGGAGAGAGGAGTAGGAATACTTTTGGACAAAGAAACTTCCAAGAGTTTAAAAGACTTTCGGGCGGTTACAGACAGAATTATTCTTATAAAGTTACACGGCAAACCTTTTGACATCTCAATTATACAAGGTTATGCACCGACAGCCGATTATGACGAAGACGTAATCACAGATTTCTACGAAGATTTAGACAAAGCTTACAAACAATGGAAATCCGATGACATTATCTACGTAACGGGTGACTTCAACGCAAAAGTAGGAGATAAAAGAATCGATAACATGCTAGGACCTTTTGGTCTGGGAAACAAGAATGACTGAGGTGATGGTTTGGTTGATTGATGCCAATCACATCATCTTGTTATTACAAATACATGGTCCTAGAATCACCCACGGAGACCATGGACATGGCGTAGCCCCGAAGATCGTACTAGAAATCAAATAAACTACATTATGGTTCCCCATCGGTTCAGAAACTCCGTCATATCATTTAAAGCATTTCCTGGAGCAGACTGTGGTAGCGACCATGTCCCAGTTGTCTGTGAATTCAAAGTAAAATTAAAAAGATTAAATCAGCCAAAGAAAAACCGCAAGCGTCAAACTCATCTTCTCAAAACGGATGCAGACATAAAAGAAAAATTCTGTATTAAAGTACAGAACCGTTTTGAAGCATTGTGGGAGCAGATGAAATCTTCGTTATTATTGTCTGCCGAAGAAGTACTTCCAAAGGTACAAGTGAATGAGAAGAAAAGATAGATGACTGATGATATCTTACTATGAATGGCACAAAGACGAATCAAGAAGTCAAATCCACTCGAATACAAACTGCCAGATAATGAAATCAGAAAGAAATGCTCAGAAGCAAAAGAAAGCTGGCTGAATGAACAGTACTTACATATTGAAAACAAACTGAGTGTGAACACCAAGTACGCTCATAAGAAAATCGCTGAAGTCACAGGAAAATCACGTTGCACTAGTTCAGGTTGTATTAAATCGAAAAGTGGAACCATCTTCATGGAAAAACAACACATACTGAACAGATGGTCAGAATATCCAGAAGAACTTTTCGATGACAACAGAATGCCTAAACCATCATAAAGAAAAAGATAGAAGGACCTTCAGTAATGAAAGACGAAGTAAGACAAGTTATTAACCCTTTCGTTACGGGGCCCGTATATATACGGGCTGAGCTTTTACTGATATTAGTGTCCTCATACTTTCATTTAAACTCGATCTAACATCACTTTTCTTTCTTTTTCTTATCTCGCCAACATTACTGCATCACTGCTATGCACCACTATATGTGTCTTCGTGCTTATTCATATACTAGCTCTCGCATTCTAACATGTACACTTCGGACATTCTACGTTCTTCGTTTAATGTATTATAGTATATTCTTTCCTCCTCCTTTTCATGTGTTTTTTTCATATAAAAAAATCACAAAATCCAAAGACGTCCTTAGTATTATATACGTGTCTTTCTACATAAACAAGTTACTACTCATATTATTTCATAAGAGCTTTTGCTGAATATGGCAATGCATACAAATGATGATTATGATGAAATTCAGATGGATAGCGAATCTGAAGATGATGATGAAATGGAAATTGATGAAATTTATTCATCAGATGTGGACAGCACCCACGGAAAAATTTTTCAACAAATACCGCGGTTAGTGGCGATTTATCAGTTGCAGTTCTGAGCGGTTCGTACACACCGCGAAAGTCAGACCGTTTATCAGGTTTTTGATACCGCTCAAAACCGCGGTATCTTCAAATCGCGGTTATTAACGCTTTTTGAAGAAAAAAGTAATTCATCATTTGATGGCACCTTAATTGCGATTCCTACCCGCAGATCCTTCATATCTTACTGTCGCGACATATTTGCAATCTCAGCACGGTGATTTAACGCCGCGATCAGCTCATATCATACCACTATCTATTTATTATTTATATTCCTCTAGTTAGATTCGAACTTCTTACCGTGTGATTGCAATCCACTAATTCCATTGAATCATCTGGTGATGTTTATATGAATATCGAATATGATAGTCTATGTGATAAGTGATAAGCATTCTCATGTAGACTAATACATTTCATCTACTAGTAGATTCATACGAATCTCGGAATTCCTAGTAACTTACGCCATATTCATAGTTTTGTCAAACTTTCTGAAACGTTCACTTCGATAATGTGCTCTATATAATTTTTAAAATGGTATTTGTAGTTTATAGTCATGATCATTAAAATATCAATGCAACCTATTTTAATAAAATCCTTTCTGGAAGGAAACTATAAATTTATCGGAACCTGTAGGCCCTAAACCGCGGCATCATGCAGTACTGAAGAGTCGAACCATTTGAAATACTTTCACAATTCAGTGTGTGTAAACCTATATGTCAAAGCACAGATGAGATCTACTATTCGATGTACGCATCACGATTATATTATCAAAAAGATAGGTTTAGATTTATGCATATATTCACGTTTGAACTTCTTGTATTATGTCGTGAAGACGATTATAATTGTTCATCTGAACTAAACCAGACTAATATTTTTTATCCGTATTTATCTCTATTATCAATGGAATATAACCGTAACTTTTCGCTACATTTATCAAATTCTAGTGTGATTCTAAAATGTTTTCTCAATAGTTCAAGTTTTAGAATAGAAAAAAAAATTGTTTTGATTGGATTTCTTTCATATCATACCACAAAAACGAACATTTAGTATAGACACACAGTTTATCAAGGTTTGCTCGAAAAAAAGATTCTATTTCTTATTTTTCAAATAGTGTGTCTACAATCTATTTCATTTCTCAAGTAGAAGAAAACCAAATTTAGTTGTAGCTATAATCTTTTTAAATTCGATCATGTTAATATCTAGCGAATTTGTTGTGAAATCCCATTATGAAAGAATTGCATGCAAAATGTAGGCATAACTAACAAGGGAAGGTCCCGAGGTGATGACCCGAGTTGAAGGCTGATATTATGTGGGTTTGCTACACTAAGTGCCCTGATGTTAAGTATAAAACAATTACCGGCTGAGGCCTGTCCGGGAAGAAACTGTAGCGAAGTCATTTTTCGACCATATAGTGCATGTATATACATACAGACATTTTTTTTTGAATTTTTTTTTATACATATATTGTTCGGTGGTAGATATAAGAAAGACAGATGAATTCATATTATCTTGTATTGATGTAACAGTATAACACCTCTTTGTATATGTAATCCACACGGTCCTTTTTCAGCGCTGCTCATATACATGCCCACATGTTTTTCTTCTGTTGAACTTTTTCATGATACATTTATTTATCTTTTTATTTGTATTAATTATGTATTATCTTTCTTGCTTTCATTAATCAAGTCGTTCCTTTATGTGCTTATGCAGATGACGTTCTTATATAATTCACGAAAGAGATGGTATGTATTTTTTAATGATGCTATGATTTTCTTTTTTCGTTCGATTGTGATACCATTCTTTATCATTCCTGCCTACATATGACGATTTCACTTTATCCACGTATTCGTATTATCTTTTCCCGGTCTGTGTGTTCACTATATCTATGTTAGTGATATGTTCTCCAGGTTCTTGTAATCACGATGTCTTTGTTTATGATATACATTTCACTTTTGTATTCATTCGCTCGTTCGTTATTTTGAGCTATAAATAGGCTGGTTCTAATTCAAATGTAGTATGTGATATACAATTATATTCATCTCATCTTATTGTTTAATCTACGATTAGATATTTCTATAAAACCTTGTAAGTCATTACTTCTTTTTGTTATTGAATATTAAACAAGTGTCTCATCTAGTTCTCTATAAAAATGGCTAATGTGAACAATATTCTATATTTATTTGATGATCTGGTACAACAGAAATATCCAGGATCCGGTCGTACTAAACCATCGGCAAAAGATCATGAAATAGCAGATCAGTTGTTTCTTATATTTGATCAATTATTAAATGCTAATGGGTTGGAATTTGAGAATATTAAAACGTTAGATTCCAACGTAGACGATGATGATGAAGAATATCAAGAAGAAAATCACGATGATACATCGCACAACATTGATGGTGTAAGATATTCTTATAATACAATGTGTACTATTGTTGAATATTCAAAGAATCATACTTTTACATCATTGCGTAGTCGCTATAAAAGAATAAAATCAAAACAACATTTACACAGAATAAAACAGTACGTTAAAGAACAAGGTACAAAATTCCACAAATTTCAACGTATTGATGAATTTGTTTATACGGAATTTATGCGTGCTAGGAAAGCTTATCTACCAATTCACGATTCTGATGTAAGACGATTGGCTATCAAGAAAGCACGTGAAATTAATCTAAATGACTTTGTGGCGTCTCATCATTGGTTAATTAATTTTAAACGTCGTCACCATATCTCGTCAAGAAAAATAACTAAATTGGTAACAAAGCATCATGTAGAAGATCATAATGAAATATTAAAAACTGCCGAAGATTTTGTTAAAAAAGTGAAAGACAAGGTTCCAAAATATGCAGAAGATCATATATTAAATACTGATCAAAGCAGTTTTAAGTAAGTCGAGCGTTCTATGAATAACCTAGGTGATAATTCTTGATTTTTAGTTACGAAAATCCTTCAACAAGAACTTTAACAACAATCGGTGAAAAAGTAACATTCGGTCAGATAAAGTCAATGAATGCTGTTTCACATTCATATACAATTATGCCTATCATTAGTATGGCTGGAACGTTAATTGGTCCTGTTTTTATATGCTTACAAGAACCAACGGGAAAACTAGGACCGCGTGTGCAACGGTCACTTTATCAGACTGATAATATTCATGTATCATGTAGCAAATCAGGTAAACTTACTAAAACACATATTACTTATTGGGCTGAAAAAGTGTTACAACCTTCAGTTTCTGAAGATTTCTTATTATTATTCGACTCTTGGTCTGGTCAAACAGATCCTAGTTCCTATGATGGTGTCTTTGACGACGATATCACATGTGAATGGATGCAGATTCCTCCAAAAACAACTGGAGATATTCAACTGCTAGATCGTTATTTTTTCCGGCAATGGAAATATTTAAAACAAAAAATATGTGATCGTATAGCCATTGATCGCATAGACATCGATATTACTTCTCGAAATAACATCTTGAAGATGCACTCCTTAATACACAATCAATTGTCAGCAACGAAATTCAAGCCGATGATAAGATATGCCTGGTTCTCAACAGGATATTTATCACAAGATCCCGGTACTTTTGATAATGTACAGGACGTGTGTTTTTCTTTTGATGAATGTTTTTGTTCTTTGTCTACGTATAATGATTGTTGTTTTATTTCTTGTAGTTACTGTGATAGCGTACTCTGTTTCAATCATTTTTTCATCGATGATCATAAACATTAAAATTAACACTTCTATATCGTAATAGAGAGACTTATCTTTTGCGCACATATAAAGAGGTGTTATACTGGAGATAATATCAAATCATCTGCCTTCGTTATATCTACCACCGAACAATATATGTATAAAAAAAAATTCAAAAAAAAAATGTCTGTACGTATATACATGCACTATATGGTCTAAAAATGACTTCGCTACAGATTCTCCCCGGACAGACCTCAGCCGGTAATTGTTTTTATACTTAACATCAGGGCACTTAGTGTAGCAAACCCACATAATATCAGCCTTCAACTCGGGTCATCACCTCGGGACCTTCCCTTGTAAGTATCAACAGGACACGAACTTTTGGCACACCCTAAGTAGACATTTTTTAATATTTTGTTGCTTAAACAAAATTTGATTTTTTGTTCCTGTGTTTTTTGACAATGTATCTTAATGAAAGAATATAGATGTATCTCATGGAATAGCTATTTTAGCAACAAAATGAATATATATATATATATATAAATAGTGTTAGAGGAAAGCAATTTGTTTTGATTGAGGTATAATTAGATAAATCTGAAACATAAAAAACAAACGAAAATGTACATTTATGTTAGAAATAATAATATCAATCAATAATATTGGATGATCGTCTGTTCAGATGCGTTGATCGATACATAGTCTATTAAGAAAAAAAGTATATTCTCGGTTGATCTATTAAAAATACAGCTAAATACCGTTGTAATGATTGATTTTTCCATTACGAATTCGTAATGTAGTACGCAACATATTTTCAGATAATTCATTGATCTATATATGATAAAATATGAAAATAGATATCATTCGCTATTTGAACATTGTCTAGGTAAGTCACGCTTTTCTCTTCTCGTCACTCCTAGTGAGTCATCGTTACTGGTGTTTCAACAAATAATGCAGAACGCCAGTGACGCCGTACCGCAACAGGCTGAGCTTCTTGCGGGCTATCAGGAGGTAACTCCCATCAACAGAACTGATATATCAATCGACAAGCATCAACAAATTAATCAAAACACAGGTAATCATAATCCATCGAACAGAAACAAAGTAGGAGATGATTCATTCGAACGTGAACACCGATTGGCTCCGAACAGTAACAAATATTTCTACAGCAATAACATTCGCTCGACAGCTACTACCTCTACAATTACACGTTCTAGTCAAATTGGTTCGACTGCAGTAACACGTCAAGCTACCTTCCCTCCATTCAAAATTAACTTCGTCAGTGACGAAGTTCCATCGGAATTGGCCATTATTAAAGATATTAACAAGCATTGCAAAATTAGTTTATCGTACGGTCGCTTTTCACCAATGGGAAACAAGAAAAGTTTTCTTCTGTACGCAAACTCGAATGATCAATTTGAACGTCTATTAAACAAAAGTCTATGGCCAGTGACCATTTGTTCATGTGATTACACCTTAGACATTTCATCTAAGGTTCCAACCTCCTACTCTCTAATTGCAACAGGTATACCTGCGCAATGGGACCTAACAGATTTCGAATCTGACGTCAAGAAGCAATATCCAACAATCATCAAAGTAGAACGTATGCGTGTCAGAGGTGGTTTGCCCATTGCAAAAGTTCGTATCGACTTTTCTTCGAATGAAGAAGTACAAAAGTTACTCAAGAACAAAAGAATATTGCTGGACGACGAAAACACATCCTTTGCCGTTCAACAATATTTTCCACCATTTAAAATTCTTCGATGCTACAATTGCCAACAATATAACGACCACATAGCAGCAAATTGCCCCCACAAGGACAATCCTACCTGCTTTCGATGTGGTCAAAATCATCCATATAACCCAAACTGTTTAAACAAAATTTGTTGCGCTAACTGTAAAGAAGAACATCTTGCTGGAAATCCCAGCTGTCGAGTCAAAATCGCAGAACGTAACAAATGTCAATCAAAGTTGCTTACATCAACTGGATCTCAATTAAATTCGTTTACATCAACTGGATCTCAATCAAAGGTAGTCAAAGACAATCCAAATGTTTGGACATCCACAACAAGTCATATTCTCACCGCTGACTGTCAACCGTCAATCACAGCTACAGCGTCGACTCCACAAGAAGATACAAATTCCTCCTCATTGAGAGAAATTTCAAAAAAACTGGATTTGGTTTTGAACAAAATCAACTTCCTTACTGGTGAATACGATAATCTCAAGACTAACTTCATCAACGTCAACCAACAACTTAGTTCATGTCAAGAAACGATCAACACACTCAAAAATTTTATCTTCGAACAAATCTGTCCACTAATAAAGGAAGTAGGTGTTGGTTTAATGGGAAAGAGACAAGACATTAACAAGAAGAAACTTCATCCACTGATATCAAATTTCACTGAAGGTCTATCGTCACTGAAGAATTCGTTCGAAAGTTATACCACTCAACCTGTATCATCAACTCTCAAGAAATCTACCTCATATGAATCCATCGGCGAGAAATTTTAACCCACATCCAAATCCTAGTCATTCATTTATTATTCCTACGAATAGTCTAACAAAAGCTGAAGATAACATCCTGAAAGCAGTACTGGAAGAATGGACAAGTACACCCAGTCTCAATTCTCTACTAGATAACTGGTCCGATTATCGTGACAAATCAAATGCACTGATGAACGCTTGTCAAAACATCTCTCTTCTTCTTGTAAATGTAGCAAGCTTAAAGCGTTATCTAATCGAAACTTATAGTCTAATCGAATCCACCTCATCTCCGATTATTATTCTTAATGGAACGTATCATGATCATGAAACGACGCAACGATTCTCATCTCACTTCTTCAATTGCAATGTCTTTACCTCAAAAGGAAAAAATGCATTCGGTGGCGTGCTCATTGCTGTACACAAATCAATTCAATGTCGTCGTCTTGATGAATTTAATCATGTGGACAATTTGATTGTTCTCGAACTCGGTTCAAGTAATGATGTTTTTCAATTAGTAACCTGCTATTCACCACCCGATGAAAAAATCCCGTTTGTAATCTTCGATCGTATTCTTCAGAGCAATCCTAACACTATTTTTACTGGCGACCTAAATGCTAAACATAAATCATGGTCTAAATCAATAGAGAACCGAAAAGGCTATTCCTTGTTCAATTGGTTATCTTCATCTGACATTCATTCATCTTTGGAAATTATAAATAAACACGCAGCCACCTCTACACGTTCAAAAGCAACTATTGACCTAATTATTGCTCCTTCAAATTTAGCATCACCTTCGTTTTCTGTTCTTCAATCCATAGGCAGCGATCACTATCCAGTATTATGGAAACCCACAATAAAAATGTTTTCTTCTCATCAAAAATTTCCAATCAAAAGAACAAGTTGGAAAGCTCTCGATCTCTTCATAACAGCTGTTGGTAACTACTGGCAAGAACTAGCAGAGCAAATGTCCCATTCAGCAACATTCTTCTCACTATACGAACGTTTTCTATCCCTCTGTCAAGCTCGTTTCACCGTTGTCACTCATCGTCAATCGTTTAGACCATCTCTTCCACTCCACATCATTCAAATGATCGATCAAAAACGAAAGTATCTTCAAGCTTTTCGACGCACTCGCCACCCATTCTTCTCGGTGATGCTACACTACTTGTCGAAACTGGTTCATAAGATCCTATTCCTGCACAAAAGACAATCCTGGTTGAAGTACTGCAATTCGCTGAACGATTGCAATACAAATCTGTTCTGGAAAAAGATTAAACGGCATTTTAAATCTGGCGCAGCCCCCATCGATGGTTTTAAGGTCAACAACAATATCATTGTTGATCCAGTTGAGATGTGTACGTTTGCCAAGACTCATTATGAAGATCAATTCGCTAGTCATCCCCTCGATTACTCCGTAATTGAAGCTGAAGCAGAAAATATCAATATCACAATTGAAAATTTCTTGAATAATAATCGACCCCCATCTATTATTATCAAGTACTCGGATCTAAAACGTTCGATCATTTCACTCAAAAACAAAAACTCCACCGGTATAGATGGTGTGTCAAACAGAATGATAAAAGCCCTTCCAACGAATCACCTATCTTTTATCCTCAAATGTTTCAACAATTTCATTTTGTCGCGTCAAACTCCTCCCCAATGGCACACAGCGAAAGTGATTTTGCTTTCCAAAACAAAATCAAAATTAGTACCTATTGAAGAAACGAGGCCAATTTCTCTCCTTCCGTGCTTTTCTAAATTATTTGAAAAATGTTTCCTTATCTACTTTCGTCAATGGATCAACAATCAAGGCGTACTGCCTGAAGAACAAAGTGGTTTCCGTCCTGGCCACAATATGGCTGCACGGTTAGTGGCAATTGTGGACCAGATTGGTCAAAGTCTTTCGAAACACACAGCTGCCGGTGGCCTATTCGTTGACTTCAAAACTGCTTTTAACCAATTATGGTTTAACGGTCTATGGCTTAAGTTAACTAAATTAAATTGTCCTATTGAATTAATTTCCTGGTTGCGACATTATCTATATAGTCGACAAGCGTTCATCGAAATCAAATCATCTAAATCCGCTGTGTTTAATCTAGCGAAAGGAGTCCCACAAGGTAGTGTGGTCGGTCCTGTCTTATTCATAGTATACCATTACGATCTGATAGAATCGCTAGCAACGGCTCAATGGAAACATCTTTTTGCGGACGATTTGTCAGTATTGTTTGCACCTGATTCATCGCTAGCTCCGGCAAACATGATCAAGGATATCGTTGAACAAATCAAGCAGGTCCTGAATCGACTTATTGACTATTCAAAATGCTGGAAACAACCGGTTAACTTTAACAAAACCTATTGGTTGTTATTCAATAGACAAGTTTTCCCACAGCTACCAGATATTGTCTGTTAAGGTCACATCATCGACCATGTAAAAAGTTTTAAATATCTAGGAACAATTCTCGACGAGAAACTATCGTTTAATTCACATATCGATTACATCAAATCGAAAATCAACTCGAACTTGAAGATATTCAAACGATTATCGTCGACTAGATTAACCTGGGAAAAAACAAGCTACAAATTGTTCAACACTTATATACGTCCCTATTACCAATCGCTGCTAAATGTATTCCCGATCTTATCAGACGGCAAGAAATGTCAATTAGAAGGTCTAAGTCGAAAAATCTATCGAATTATCCATAACTGGTATGACGCCAGGAATGTTGAAGTGACGAATATGACCAAATATCGTTCAATAGCTGAACTGACTGCAGTTCATTGGAATAAACTTACTGACACGATTACAAAAACTAATCCTAGTGTCATACAAGATTATCTACAACATAAAATGGCAATTATTTACCTCGATGAATACATAAATAATCCAGACCTAGCCGGAGAAAGAAAAACTATCTTCGAAAGAGGTCCAATCATCAAATATACTCGAGATTTAATTTCGGAAGATCGAATGTGTCTCTTCGACTACACACTTTCGTTTCCCCCTTAACCACGCCCGAAAAATCAGTTATTGCTTTTCTTGATGTTGTCTTCACAGAGCCTCAACTGCTATTCTGAACTATTAACCACTATACAAGAAATTATGAAATTATGAGTGTTATGTAGCATGATATTAACGTCTTCTTTCACTTTCTCCTCATTCTTTTTTGATATCATCTCTTGATCCTTTCACTTGGTTGTCTTTCCTCTTTTTTGTTTTTCATTTTTTGTCAGTGTGACCACTCTTCTTTATTACTTCAATTTGGTTTTTTTTTCAGGCTACAGGAGCGAGTTCGCTCATAGCCATGGGATATTGCCATCCCCCTTAATAAAGAGCACTATTGAAAAAAAAAAATATATGAAAATAGATATGAATATGTATTATATGTATTTCTTCATTAAGATTGGATTACCTTTTCGTTCCATACTGTTATTGTTACACTATTTTTTTTGTCTTTAATTTTCATTGAACGTCTTTTTATAAATTTCTGA
>JAJEKB010020514.1:38250-58453 GCA_022393335.1 Macrotrachela quadricornifera | reverse complement strand
TCTAAGATTTCATCGGATGTTTATCGAGAAATGGCCCACACTGATTCGCCTAACAGTCCAACAAATGTGTCACAAATCATCGGTTTTTATATGTTCTTTTTGATAAAAAAAAAACTAGAAACTATCCAAATACTTCTATCTTTCATTTATTCTTGCGATAGTTCACTTATTTCACGTTCGAAGAGGAAAATAATGATATATTCACACTTTTGTGACGAGAAATTTTATATGCGGGTCGAGATATTTTTTGAAAAGAAACATACCAAAAGATGCGCCGTCAGCAGGGCTACAACATATTAAAAATTCAGCTTGGGATCTCTCGATTTAGTAAAGTATTTCTATTCAGGAATGAAATTTCATCACTAAAATTTCACGGTTTTTTTTCAAAAAATTTTCTTTCTTACGAAAAATTCTCATAAAATATGCATCTAGAAAATATAAAAAATAGTCTGTTTTGTAGAGAAAAAACTTCTCTATCGTTTGAGAGGTTCCGCGCCTGAAACGGATGAAACACGACTGAGAAAATCGCAAAATACGACCAGCACTGAAAAAATCAATTTTTTGACTAGGATCTGAAAAATTCGAAAAATGAGGTCCCACCTACTTTTTTATGGACTCATTGGAATGAGCTGATATTTTGGGTTTCCTAGCAATTCTCTACGGGCTTTCAACTGATAGGGACAGATTCAAAATCTAAAAATTTTCTACAGCTGGTCTGGTCGGTCTTCTGATGGACCCGCTCTTAAACAACAAATCATACTCATTTGGTGGTTTTTACATTCAAATTCTTTTCTGGATAATATTCGAAGTCTATATATGTTTTGACTGTATTTCAATGGCGATACAGATATTGTTTTCATCTTTATTTGATTCCGATAGTTGGATGATTAAACCAGAAAGACAATCAGCAAGAATTTTGTTGGGAAGTAATCTTTGCATTGTTTGAGAAAACCTATTCATAATAAAATGATTAGGACAATTCTTCTTTTTCGTAATGAACAACCCACTCAGACTATTTGATATTTGAATTTATTCAAATCATTCAAGAACATAAGCATCATAGAACGAAAGTATGTCATGGCAAATAGAGAAAAAATTTCATTTTTGGTGATCTATCTTGTATTAGTTTCAGATATTATTTGATAATTTGTCGTCAATGACGGGAAAATGAAGGAATATTTATAAATTTTCGTCAAATTAATGGGTGTATTTTCCAAAACGTCTATATAAGCCTATGCAATATGTCTAGTCGTTGATTGATAATCTTTGATATCAATCAAATTTTGTTCATAGAACATTTTAAAATTTGTTAAACAAGTATCACGCAGAATACTTCTCTTTTTCCGATGTCTTATAGATTTATTTTGTTTCTTTTCTTGTTCAATTCTACTGATGGTTTTGCAATTAAATGTCTAAGGATATTCAAAGTTTTTAGTTCTGTCTTTCAGGTTTAAACATTGAAAAACTAATTCACATAGTACAAACGAAGCTGAATAATAATACCCGTTTAAATATCTGTAATATCTTTCGATACTGAAGCGAAAAAAAGGTAGAATAAAACCATCATTCAATAAGAAACTTTATTTATTCACTCACTGATTATTTGTTCTTGATCTGTCAGAGAGCGTGGGATAATACTTCCAATTTTATGAATTAAGTTAGCATTGATAGCATACGGTGCAAAAGTCTTTGCACAAAATGTCAAGCTCTGTTAGATCGTCTTGCTAACTTCTAAAGTAATCAAACTGATTTCATTGTAAAGAGCAACGTTTAGACCGCAACTTTAGTAGCGAATATATTTTTCCAGGACGAATCGGAGAAAGAGGGTAAGTCAAAAACTAAAGGCTTCATAAAACAGTCTTTGTAACTTCACTTAGTTCTTTTGCAGCAGAATCAAAATGCGAAAACATGTTACATATGTATGTGAAAAAATGATGATGTTAAATAAACGTATTCTTCATCAATTCTTACCACCAAACTTTGATCAATTAGAAGAATACATTGCACAAGATTATTATTATTCGCCATCGATATTTGATCATACATTAGTAGAAATGAAGACCAAACGTATCTTGTTAAATATGTATATGTATGCTTATCGATTTAAAATTAACGATTATCAACAACAATATGAACAAACGTTTATCGATGCTATCAAAGTCTATATGATTCACCGAACAAAACGTTTTCGTCAGATCATTACACGCCATCGACAACGCTCATCAAGAGCAAAGAAAACAATTGGTGCATCTGCAGAAGTGACGATCAATGTTTTTCATCACACACTCAATGATGATGAATCAATTCATCTATCTCTAGGTATGAGTAGCTGTTGATCTGAGTCGTTTAGACAAGTATCATTATCTTTTTCTATTTCAGGTGAAAGTGCTCTACGTCCATACCAACATCGAAAAAGTCAAATACAAAAAGAATGCAAGAATATGAAAGAGAAAGTCACCAAACAGCTTACTAAATACTGTCATCGAGCACCACCAATGTTAGATCGATATCCAGAGCTTCTGGAGAATCGATTACATCTTCGTTATACGGCTCCGTTATCATTTGTCGATGAGATGCGTGCTGAACGAGAAAACAATTCACACGATCAATTCGACACAAACTAACAAAAGAAAATCTCATTTTACGTGTATGTGACAAAGGTGGTGGCCTACATATAAGTACAAAAGCAGCTGAATATCGTCGAAATACTGGAGCTTATATAGAATTAACATATAATTCATTGGAAGAGATGAACAACAATGTCACACGTGAACGCAAAGAATTAAAAGATACCAAACAACTTTCTCAATATTATTACAACCTTTTGGTTTCTCAACCAGCAACAGTCAAACAATCTTATATGTATTTTAATCCTAAAGTACACAAGGTAAGAATGATCAACTAGAGAATCAATTTATTACTTAATAACATCATAATGATAATGTTCAGGAAGATACACCACTACGTGCAATTATGAATACGATCAAATCAGCGACTCGATCGATTTCTGATTTCTTAGATCAACGAATTTGACCTCTCTTCAATACATTCAATAAAGATAACAGCATCATTGATAGCGCAAGTTTAACTACCCGCCTAGAAGAATATGCTGCTAATGGTTACCTCAAACCATCTACTCTTTTTTGTACCTTTGTTATCAACAATTTATATACGATGTTACTACAAGACGACTCCATCAAGATTCTTGATAAATTTCATCGTCATTATGTTAGTGAAAAGTTGAAAGATATACCAGTAACAATTATCGAAAAATTAGCAGCAGTTGTATTAAAAGAAAATGCTTTTGTCTTCAACAATCAATTCTATAAACAGATTATTGGTGGTGCTATGGGTTCACCATTTACATTAACTTTAGCAAATATATTTATGTAACATTAGGAAAAACGATGGTTTCAACGGCAAAACAATCGTCAAGAAATCTATAGCAGGTTAGTTTACATCTTATTTATTTGTAGAAGGTTAACCTATTTATATCTATGATGAAACACTCTAAAAAAATAGGTTCATGAGAGTAACTTGAGAGTAGAACACATGTTTAAGTCATTTAGTAAAGAATACGCAGTTTTTTCGTTGATTTTTAATCTATTTCATCGATCTTTTTGATCTTAGTAGAATTTTCGACCATTTTTCAGATGTCTCGACTATGGTCAGTTCGTGTAAGATTGATGTAGACATCAGTTTTCATCGTTCTTGCTTATTCTGCGTTATTTAACAAATAATCTCTTTTGACCTAATTGGTTTAGGTAGTTGTTCATGATGCAACGCGAGTCTGGTTCGAATCCAGGAGGGATCCACTTTTTGATTCTTTCTTTCGGGTATTGTTGTCATATGGTTTTAGGTTGTATATATGTGAGTGTAAACTTGTGGAATTAGTTCTTTTCTAATCATTCCAAGGTGCTGGAGTATTTATCATCCATGGATAATCAACTTTTATCTCGAACCAAGTTTTTGATTTTATCAGATAGCCATGGAAAGCATTTGGATCTAAAGAATGCAGTCTCCTACGATGTTGATGTGCACGCTGTTTCCGGGCTTAGTTGGTTCAACGTTTATGAACGAAGACTTTGTGCTTCTACGTTGGTAGCATCATCTGAATTTCGACGTTTGTTATCGCAGGCTAGTGGAATATTATTCTTAATTGGTACAAATTCTGTTCGTGTCATGTCATCGGCAGATATAATTCCTCGAATTCGACAGTTGATTCTGGATATTCGACAAAATTTTCCTCATTTCAATGTGCGTGAGAAGGTTGCAGTTGCATTATCTTTTCCATGCTTCAAAACAACACGTCGGTTTCCAACATCTTCTTCGTTAATGTTCAACATCAATTCGTATAACGAACAATTACAAGCACTTTCTTCTCAAATGAATTTCGATATTGTCGATCTACACATGACGAGACATCATCTTGCAAATGATCAAATGCACATTCATTTTCGATACAATCATATCATTTCGAATAGTATAATTGATCATTTTAATCAGGTAATTCAAACAACCACAGTAGATTCGACAGTATCAACTGTAATATCATCTACACCAAAACCATCTCAAGCGTCGTTTCGAAGTCGAGAAGCTAATAAAAGTAGGAATCAAAAACGTGATGAAAAGAGAAAACTCAAACGACAGCAGCATGTCATCAAAAGGAAATTATATCACGAATGGACTATTGAAACAATAAAGCAATATTTTGATTCAATACAAATTCAATACGCTCATATCCCGCGTTATCACAACAACATTCTCCGTTTACAATTCGATAATCAGGACGATCAAGATCTTGCTGATAATAAGTTATCTATGGATATATTCAATGAAAACAATTTTAAAACGTTTATGAATAGTCAAACGTCATGAAATTATTCATACTTTCATTTCGTTTCTTCTCATAACATACTCTTTGCTTTTCTTTTTTTTTTCGTTCATATCATCGATTTGCTTTTTTTTCACATGAAGTCATTAAAGATATTTTCATTTAGTTGATCAAGATAAAATACTTTCAGACAGTATCTAAAAGATTTCAATTCATTTCATTCAGAAAGGATAAACTAGATGATCAATGTGAAACAATACTTGGATGATTCATTGATCATGAAATAAATAAATATACGTAGAACAACGTAAACATCCACAACTGTGTATTCTACCAATCAGAAATTTCGAAGTTTTCTCTACGAAGAATTGAGTTTATATTCAAAGTGAAGATGATGTAAACTGTTTTATCATAAAGGTATCCAAAATGCTTTCTCATTGGTAGGATTAACATGTGTTCACATATGCTTGCATACGGTGATGAGTCATAAAACAGCTGCTTCACAAAGACTGTTCTACATTGACAATGTGGACATCCTTTTTGATTTGAAATATGTAATGAAATAATAATAAATCAAAATATAAAATCACGTTGAAAGCTTATGAAGAGGCTGTAAAACTGGTTCTTCAGTGATTTCTAGCGAAAAATACGCCTGTTTCAATTTTAGATTTGAGAAAATCTATCATTGTTCAATATATCAATCAGTTATCAACACTCGTGTAGATGTTCTCTCTATTCTTAGTGGTTTTAGATTGCTAATTGTTGTTATTTATCGTCGTTGTTATAGTCATTGAAAATCCTACTTCTATCCTTTGGTAATATTTAAATCCTGCTTGAGTTTCATGTTGATTTGCTCAGTTTTATTGTTTAGATAAACTTCGTCAATAAGGATAGTATTATTGCGGTTGCTATTGCTATTACCATTGTCCTCATTGTTCTTACTATCTTTATTATCATTGTCAATAAATTCATCATTATCAAATTGACTATTACATTGTTTATTGCTTTCGTCATTCTACAACAAATAAAGGTGGTAAGCTCATTTAAGTGTGAATATTTCTGTCTCTATAGCAGATCTAAATCTAACTAAGACATCTTCTCACCTACGTTTTACGTGGGAGAGTGTTTCTGATTGTTCTTCAGTAGATCGTGATCTGATTAACATCTTTTTTCATCTACGTTCTACGTGGGAGGCTGTTCTTGATTGTTCTATAGAGGGATAGTTATACTAAAGAACTTTAAACCGATACTTGTTTTTTTCCTACTATTTACATACTTATGGATACTGAAAATGTCGAATCGTACCTCATTTGTAATTATGGTCATCGTACATTAGTTACCTATCGTTCTGTGAAAAAATTGTACATTCGTGTTGATTCAGTTCAATTAGATATTTATTATTTAAAGACTTGTCGTTCGAACAATCTTATACCAGGTTTCCTGTGGTTTAAGACTGCGAATGATAATCTTAGATCATCACGAGAATATCGAGAAAGTCAACGTCGACTTTTGAATGCCGAAATCAACTACAAATACCAACATTTAAAGGACGTTAAAAGTTCATATGAAACATCATTAAATTCGTTGAAAGAATGTTGTCCTGAAAATATTTTTCAAAGTTTACAGGAAATCTTTATTACCATCTGTAAACCTATCTTGGTTAAGAAGAAAGAAACGATCGATAGGAAATTATATAATCTCGGATATGCTGGTGAACTCAAATCTAATGTCGACCATGATGTTGTCCAAAACTTCTCCTCACGAGTATTGTCTGATGATGAAATCAATTGTCTTGCTCATGGTCTTGACTTCGGCTTAATTCCAAAAAGTTTCGATAATATGAACGCAGCGGGAAATATCGAAAGATTTTTCCATAACGTTACTCACATATTTCAGAAACAGAAGACGCTGATGAAGGACATGAAAGAGAAAGACGTAGTCATTCAGACTGATGCTCATGTTTTGAACAGCAATGAGTTGACATTAGCTTATACTTTGCGAAGTTTAACAGATTCGTTTCGAACACAAGCTACTCGATATCAAAAACAACAACATTCTATTCATACTGAACAAAAGAAACATTACCGATTACTGAACGAACTGAAAAATGATGAGTCTATTATCGTTACTCGTCCTGATAAAGGTCGAGGAATTGTATTACTTGACAGAAATGATTATATCTCCAAAATGAATGAAATTCTTAGTGACAAAACCAAGTTCGACCCTCTCTCTGGTGATCGGACGCTCAAGCGGGAGAGACAGCTGACACGTTTATTATTAAGATTAAAGAAAAATGGATACATTTCTGAAGAATTTCTGGATATGGCTCGACCGACTGGTTCTAATCCTGGACGTCTCTATGGGTTACCTAAGACACACAAAGCTGGTGTTCCTCTTCGACCAGTACTTTCATCTATAGGAACTTATAATTATGGACTTGCCAAGGTTCTTAAACAAATGTTGTCAAATATGATACGGAACGAGGCAATGATTAAGGATTCTTTTGCATTCGTAGAGGAGCTAAAGTCATTGTCTAGTTTATCGAAATGCAAGATGGTTTCATTTGATATTGTTAGTCTTTATACCAATGGGGATGTCCAGTCTGGCCGGGTGACCCAACTTGTTTTTAGCATATAGGCGCTATAGTACATTCGAATGTCATGATTTTTTTACCAATTATAGTACTTGTCTAGTACTATTGATTCATCATTATTTCGATTGTTTATCATCTCTAAAAGCGATAGAATTAAGTGTCTTTCGAATCTGTTTTTGTAAGATGAATATAACCGAACTTATTCGTGTCAATAATCACTAGAAACAAAGACACTGTAGTTATCTATGCATATTTTTAAAATAAGTAAATCAATATTCGAGAAACGGATAAAAAGAAAAGTATCGTTTCTCGTCAAATGTTCTCTGGTTCTCCCATCTATATACATGCGAACACGTGAAACATATAGTTCATTCCACATATCGCTCTATTTCAGTTGCATATTTCTGTTCCACTTTCCATCTTCTTTCTCTTTTCCTTTGTTCATTCTACTACTTTGATATATTTGCACAAAGCGATACAGTCAACTAAATCTGTCTTAATGGCTTCTTCATCACAAATTGAATGGAACTGTCCTGAATGTCAAGTTGTCATAATGGATCGTCGTAAATATTGCGACAATTGTAAATCAATGTTAGTTTGGAAGTGTCTTGGTTCTAACAAATCCGGATTATATGCTCATTATAGTCGACATCGTGATAGATGTGATTATTGTTCACCCGAACTTAAAGAAGAAAGACAACAGCTAAAGAAAGAAAAACAGATTTCAAGTTTTCAAGAACTTCAAACACTATATGATGGTAAGCGAACACGTCTGCTTAGTCTCCATATGAACTTCTGTTTCATTTTGCAGCTTATCTTGAGTACCCAATAACAAAACTTCATCATATTTTTATTATTCTTATATTGTAGATCAACGTCCATGGTCAGAGTGGAGTCGTAGTAATAATTCCTGCATACAGCATACGGGCCACGACATCAACCAAGTAAAACAATTATACAGTATGTGTGAACAATCACTTATAGAGTACTCTACGAACAGAAAACAACAGTCTACACAAAGTACAAACATACCATATTTATCTCCTATCAATCTACTTTCAATTACTTTATGGTATTTAAAACATTATCATTCCAGCCGATATATAGCAACAGAACTTCATTTTAATCACTCAACAGTTGACTATTTTCTATGTGCAGTGATAGATATACTGTACTCGTGTGTATATCCAAAATTGATCGTATTACCTGATGACATGGATGATGAAGATGCCATACATGGATCTGAACAACATCACAAGTTAATAGTCGATTCGACCTTTATTCCAATTTATCAGCCCGAAGATGCTGAAAAACGTAAAGTTTATTATCATGCAAAAAGTCCGACTAATTATGCATTTAAGTTACAAATAACTTGTGACTTTCATCATCGAATAGTACATGTCTCAGATTGCTATAAAGGCAGTGTACATGATATTACTATATTAAGAGAATCAGGTATATTAGAATGCACACAAGAAAACGTACAAATTATTGCCGATAAAGGTTATATTGGTGAACAATATGTAATAACTCCGAAAAAGAAACCTCGTGGTGGTGAATTAACAGCTGATGATAAAAGTTTTAATCGAGCTATTAATGCTGAAAGAGCAGCTATTGAAAATATTAATCAACGTATTAAACAATATGCTATTTTAGGACATGTTTACAGAGGATCTTATGATGACCTTCATAAGATTACTAAAATTGCACGTGTTGTTTGTGCTTTATGTAATCTCAACTTGGATAAACATCCTATTCGTAGTTATAGATCATAATATGTTATCCATAGTATCTGCTCTTATGTTCTTTACAAAAGTTCTTTTGTAGTTTTTCTTTTTGATTTTGAAAACAAGTGACATTTACAGTATATAAGTTCGATCATAGTTCATCTTACAAAAACAGATTCGAAAGACACTTAATTCTATCGCTTTTAGAGATGATAAACAATCGAAATAATGATGAATCAATAGTACTAGACAAGTACTATAATTGGTAAAAAAATCATGACATTCGAATGTACTATAGCGCCTATATGCTAAAAACAAGTTGGGTCACCCGACCAGACTGGACATCCCCCAATATACCTCTTGATGAAACAATAAAAATTATTCTGGAGTATTTATACAAAGATAAAAACGCACCATTAACGACAATACCTAGAGGTGATATGGTGAAACTGTTGAATTTTGCTACAAAAGAATCACACTTTCTCTTCAATGGTGCAGTATATGATCAAATAAATGGAGTGTCTATGGGTTCCCCGTTGGCACCACTTCTTGCTGAGATTTTCCTCCAAGAATTTGAAAAGAAACATTTACCATCATTCAAGGAAATGGGCATTGTATATTGGAAGCGTTATGTGGACGATACGTTCGTCTTACTTGATTCGAAAGTTTCTGCTCAAGGCATTGCTGACAAATTATCGCAATGCCATCCTTCCTTAAAATTTACTTGTGAAGAGGAATATACAACCACAAGAAAAGATTTAAGTAAAGAAGGTACACCAATAATGAAGTTCTCAATGAAAAAACATCTTGAAAATACAAGTCAATATTCGATCAAAAAGAAATTTTTAATTGAAGAGAAAACTTTGACTCCGAAAATTGCTCTTTCATTTCTTGATGTATTAGTTGAGCGGCAACCTGGTATTGGCTTTCAAACTCGAAAATATAGGAAAGAGACATTTACTGGTCTACTTACGAAATGGGACAGTTTTGTGCCCAAACAGTACAAATATAATGCCATTTCTACCATGATTTATAGAGCTATCCGAATTTGTTCAACTTATGAAGCTGTTGAAGATGAATTGGACATAATTCGTGAATTAGCATTACATAATGGTTATCCACTTTCTTTTGTCGAATCTATTATTCGAAGGCAACTCAACCTTGTACATGAACCTCGTGTAGTTACACCCACAGCACCAGAACCAGAAACAGTGATCTTAAGAGTGCCATACTATGGAAAACCAAGTGAAGTATATGCTAAACGTATTACGGCGGCGGTTAGTAATAAATACCCTTCGAAAAAGATACGAGCTGTCTATGACGTAACCACTCGCATCGGTCAGAATTTCACCACCAAAGACCAGATACCAACAGACTTAAAATCGAGTGTTGTTTACGAGGCAACTTGTTCCAAATGTAATGAAAAATATATCGGACAAACATGTCGTCATTTAAAAACACGTATGAATGAACATCTAGCGGATCAAAAGAAAATATTGTCCGAACCAAAGAAAGAACCAAAGCTTAAAATAAATTCAAATTTATTATCTAAAAAATTGGTTACTAATCATAGTTTACATACAATGACAACTAGGTCAAAAACACGTTTAAATGAACAAGAATCCACACAACAAAAATTATTACCGAAAGTTTTCACAGCTCCACTTCACCAAGTGGAAAACAGAGAAACAAACAAACATTTACAATCCGCAACACAAATTCATGGTCAAAGGTACAAATAGGTCACTTTACTTGACGAGAGTTAACTGATCACATCACACAATGATTTCATTTAACCATTAATATTGATGATTAATGTTTTCCTCATGAACCTCATTCACCAACATCTATATTAATACCTTTTTATTGACCATTAATATTGATGTTAATGAGTTAAGTTTGTAAGGAAAACATTAACAATCAATATTATTCGTTGAGCGAAAACATTGATCTTAATTTTTAATTAATGCGAATGATCTAACCTTAACTTTCTAGGTCACAAAAGAAGAAACACCAACATGTCGCACAAAACATGAAACAGATTAATACGAATGAAGTTTTAAAAGGTACAACCCCAGTAGATAAACGAACAAACAATATGATACCTAAATCTGCTTTAACAAAGCATTATGTGTTTACTGGTCACACTTTTACTACTGATGACTTCAAAATTCTCTTGTCTGATCGTCATCGCTATAGGTTACTCATAAAGGAGTCACTATTAATAAGACAAACGGAACCAAAACTGAATGGTACAGACCGTTCAATACCTCTCTATATCTTTCCTGATGGTCTTCCAAAAACCCACAAAAACAGACCGAATCAAGATGCACGGAAGTCTGATATTCGTATGGATACAGGTATACGCTTTAGATCGTTTTGCTAAATCATAACAGGGATGCTAATTTAGATCCACCACCGACAAGTAACCAAACCAACACTATCACAGCAACCTAGTCAATTACAACCTAAAGTTCGTTGCCATATAACTTCTCCGGTAATATAAAAGCTGTACTAAAGATATTCTCTCTTTCATAGGATTATCGAAACCATCTTTCCCCTTTTCCAAATGTATTCTATGTCCCTAACCAAACTATTTTTCTCTTTATATACTTCAACTATGGTATTGCAGTTTCTGTTTTCCATCCGCTAATAGTATCTCGTTCGATACTTCCAACTACAACATACCACTTTTCACATTAACAACTATGCCATGATTATTTAAAAAATATTATTCAATATGGAACCGTTACTTATAACCCCACTAGTGGTGATTTCAGTTATTTGTTATATTTCTTATTTATTCATTTCATTATTTCTCTATGCATTTATTTTGTTTTCTATTTACTAGTTCATTTATTGATTACCGTATAGCTTCGCTACCTTACTTCTTTCAATCGTCGTTACTTTACTCGTATCGTAACTCCTTAACTAATTTTCTACTTCTATCATGAACTACCTACTTATTTATTTACGTCTCTGTTAACTGATTTACTTCACTACTTCCTTCTCATTATACCTTTACTTACTAGACTCTTCAGTTAGCTACCTTCCCCTTCTTTTCGTTACTTTATTCATACACTACTTATACCTTCGGATACTTCGATATTTGCTTATCATTCGAGTTACCTAGCTTATGAATAAACCTACTCTCCGACTTAAACCAAAACTATGACATTTATTAATTAGCTTCTTCATTGATTGTTTCTCAACTGACCTCGTAATTAGATTATTGACAAACCGAGCATCTCCTCTACACTTTATCCTGTTACTACTTCAAACTCACTTTCAATGATGCATTGAGCATCTTCAACCGTTCTTGAAAAGTAAAATTAAAAACTTGCTGATTCAATTACTATTATGTTAACGTACTGATGATGACCGAATATTGTAAACATCTGAAAAATGGTCGAAAATTCTACTAAGATCAAAAAGATCGATGAAATAGATTAAAAATCAACGAAAAAACTGCGTATTCTTTACTAAATGACTTAAACATGTGTTCTACTCTCAAGTTACTCTCATGAATTTTGACGTATTATTAAGCAGTCATCCAACTTGAGTCTCTTATTGCATAATAATAGAATTGACTCTAGTCAAGTTCTATTCTGGTTTTGATGTGATGGTTATGAATCTTGATTTTAGAAACATCTTCAAGAGTGGATAGATTAGATTTTCTTTTCATTGCTCATTGCTGTGTCTTGATTTCTTCTCTCGTGTATCTTTCTCTCTGGTTATGTACTGATGATGACCGAATATTGTAAACATCTGAAAAATGGTCGAAAATTCTACTAAGATCAAAAAGATCGATGAAATAGATTAAAAATCAACGAAAAAACTGCGTATTCTTTACTAAAAAAATAGGTGTTTTACAAAGCCCAAAAAGGATCTTCCCCTGGGCACACGGGAAGATCCTTTTTTGGTTTCGTAGAAAAAAGGATTCGTATGGAACTCTTTCTTTCCCGACGTCAGAAAAGGTTCTGCAGCGGAGGTTCGGTACGAAACTTTTGTTCTAAAAAGTTAGGATGGTTTTGTACACATGGTTCCGTGTCGAACCATTTTCGAGAAATAGACAAAAGGTTTCGTAAAGATGGTTTCGTAAAAACTACTTTCAAAAGGTGTTCAAAAGGTTTAGTGCTAAATCGATCAAGCTATATTCACCACAGATGAGGCGCCTCCGAACTGATCAATTCTTTCCAGGTGTGCTCTTATGCTCAAGGTGGTTCGATTTAGGTAAGAAGAAATTCAAAACGATAGTTTTCATCAGACCTATCCCTTGAGAGTGAAGATTTCAGCATTAGATGCAAATTCTACTACTGAAATCCTCACTCTCAAGGCATAGGTCTTATGAAAACTGTCGTTTTGAATTCCTTCTTACCTAAATCGAACCACTCTGAGCATAAGAGCACACCTGGAAAGAATTGATCAGTTCGAAGATAACCCTTGACAAACATTTACCATAAATAAGACCAGATCATTGTAAAAGTTTGGATACCACATTTGCCGAATTAAAATCAATAACTAAAAAACAAAAGAAAATAATAAATAAAGTCAAACAGTTCTACCTAGAAATCATCCCATCATTGCTCTACAAAAAAAACGAAAATTTTTCGATAAAAAAATACACGTGTACCAGATTCTGTGCCACCACACCACTAAAAAGAACTACAAGAAATAATATTTCCTAACCTAAAACAATTCGAAAACATTACGAAAAACAAAATCCTACAACAAAAATGAAAACCTACAAAAAGAAATACACCCATACCAGAAAACAAATAAATAGTGTATACCTAAACAAAAAAGTAAGACCACAAACAGTTCACTGCCGCATTCACATCTAGAAAAAATTAACTGCACAAGCGTTCTGAAAAAACAGATAATTCTTCAATAACTAAAACAAAACACAAAACTGCGAAACAAGCTAAACAAAATACAAACAAATTCTCTACTTGTTTGAAGACGCCATACATCATCAGCGAACTTTTCATCAATGTAACACTAAACAAAAATACAATAAATTGATCAAAAATATCGAGCTAATACTTGCCACACAATCAACCCTCAACCAACCATTGGTAACCCATAACAAGACGACAATTTTGAATAAGACGTTGAACAAAACAGAAATCTCAAGGAAAGATCGATTTATCATAAGGAAATGAATATTTTCAATATGAGACGGAGAAATAACGAAATCTCAAGGACTAATCGAATTTTCATCATCCGATGATAGAAATCTATGGAAAGAACGGAAAAACTTAATTTTCAAGTGAATATCAATTTGCCACTCAAAGATGATAGAAATCGATGGGCATATGAAGAAAACTCAATTCTCAATTAGAAACTGATTTTTCATCATGAGATGATAGAAATCGATGGAATAATGGAAAATCGCAATTCGCGACTAAATATTGATATTCCATCATCAGATCAGAGAAACCGATATAAATAGCGAAATAGTTCACTTCTAAACTAACTATCCAATTCTCATCAAAAGGAGATAGAAACCGATAGAAATACTAGGAAAACTCAAATTTCAATGAAATAATGAATCGGGAAATACGCTAACGGAATCATTCCATTTTCATCGTTTCGTAGTGCTTATTTGTTTTTTATAGGTACAGATGTTGGCTCTATTTGCGAGGGTTTCGATCGTTGAGAGTTTACCCAATACAGAAAGGGTGCTGTCATTTTCCCTTTTTTTCAGATTATATATTAGGAGACCACAATATCATGTTATTCTTTCAAACTATCATATCGAGGTATTAAGTGGAAATAGCATGCCATTTTCTCATTTTCTTGAGTACAAAATATTTTCAGTGGACGTTTCGAAATGATGTTCTTTGATAATCGATTTCGATTTTATTCAGATTATCATTTCAGGGTAAATCCATGGAGACCCAACCACTTTTTTGGAAAAGTTTTTTTTCCCTATTTTTTTTTCTTCCAGAATTCCGGTATGATCTAGAAAACACTATTGGTGAAAAAAAAACCTTATGGTCTCTATTGAAAATGTCCAGTTCTCGAGCATTCTTTCGGAACGCCTACGATACACTATATGTACACAGGAAATCCCTTACGAAGACGTAGAATTTCTTCGACAATGATTTTTTTGAGTTTTTTCTTGTGAAAAAGTTTAAAAGAGTTTAAAAACATGTTTCTTGAAAAACATGAGACCCTTTTCGTCGAGATTAGTGGAGTGTTGAATCGTTTTCACTGAATACAACAACTACAATCGGTTGTTAACTTGAGCTACAATCAATTAGTTTGACAATTTCCATCTCCTCTTTCTTGTAGAATTATGAATAGTCGATGAGATCGGATCTTGAAGTAGAAATCATCATAAGTCATTGATCTGAGACTATACGAATTTAGTATACGGAAGAATGGATAGAAGATCCAGTTTGTCCGAGTCATGAGTATCACCATTAAGTCTGTTTCCTAAAACTTTGATTGACTGGAAAAGACATAAACAGAAACTTTATTTAAATGTAAATGTTCGGATTTTAGCTGATTTAGATGTCGAACGATATTCAACCATTGAGTGGTTGATCGGTTTGAATTCATACATGGTTCGGATTCCTTGTATTGTACCTAAACGAACATTAGAATAAAGGAATGGGAGCAAAGGTTTTTTCACCTGTTGATCGAAGTTTTTCGCTTCTAGCACTTAGATAATTGTTCTTCGCAGATTCCACTTCACTTGCCTCAAGATAAAATACATGAATAGCAGGAATGTCCTTGTTCAATCTTCTTGCTGTTTCGAGTTGTTGTTTTCGTGAGAACTCGTAGAAGTCTTTTGCATTTGATAGGAGAATGTTCTTGGAACGAGTATTACGTCTGGCAGTCGATTTCAGCACCCCCCCCCCTATACCGTCGCCAGCTCCTTTTCCACGACCTGTAGCTGTAAATGTCCAAGAAGCATCCAAATTAAAGTCGTTCTTATGATGAGTGAGGTTCAAAATGCTGAAATTATCTTTAAAATGAGCACTTGCTCCATCACTAGAAAAAAAGAAGAGAGTTGACATTGCACATAGGTTTTAATAAAAATAAGACTTACCTCACATCACTGATCTTTTTTACCATTGGAAAGTTCTTGTGGATGAATTGAACCAGAATTTTTTGTGCACAGTGTACAAATGCTGTTGTATGTTCCATATAATTACTGATGATCGCTAGGTTTCGTTGTTCTTTTCCAATAGTCAGATGAATTGTAAACAGAGTAGCTTGATGTTGACTAAAAGACCTTGTTGAACTTCTCGCTGACGTAACAATGTATAATTCATTGAGAAGTCAATCTGAGCCACAGCAAACGTCTTGTCTGATGATTGACAACGCAACTCTTTGATGTATTCACGTTGTTGACGGTTACAGTAAGTGTGAAGTAAGAATAAAGACCATCTTTCTTCAATTTCCGTGAGTAGAGAATCAACCGAGCCAAACATTTGTTGAAGGTCGAACTTGTTATTAACTTTCTTCCACAACGTCCATGAACATTCGTCATCCAAGTCCATTATATTTTTATTGGTGAGAACATCTATGATATTTTCCGTTGGACCATAGTCACATTCACCACTAAAGCATTCTTCTTCCGGTATAGTGCAAACCAATCGAGTGATCAGGTCCTTCATATTGATCTTGTCACTAGATGACGAAGAAGCTGTACCGGTAGATTTTTGACAGTAGTGGTTCCAAGCCTGTAATGAAACTATGATACAATCGTTTCAATATACAACTAACACAAACCTTCAATAACAAATCCATATTTTCGTGAATAATACACATACACGTATCATGTGGTGTTGTAATTTTCACTTCTCGTGGTCGAAGGGCAGTGAAGGTGGATCTTGCAACAGCTCCAGGAAATCGTTCGTTAAATATTTCGTAGGCATCCAAGATAGTCATCTCTAGAAAACGAACTGCTACTGGTTGTCCGTTGACTTTAATTATATCTTTGGAATTGGACGAGGTTCGACTGGTACCATCTTCACAATAGAACTTAGCTACAGCGTCGATTGTTGCATCAGATAAAGGAATATTTCCTCGTAGACATTGTGGATAAGCTAGTATGCCTTTGTTTTTTCGAAGGATGAGTGAACGTCGAGCCTGATTTTGCTTTGATTGAAACCTAATGAATGAGAGACGTTTTCAGTAACATATAATCAGAAAAATCCGAACGTATCGAAAGAAACGAGAATAGGATACGTACCATTTTTCGATTTTTTGTCGACCCCATTCTTTTGGAGCAATTGTCATTAAGTGAACCTGTTCGTCGGCATCACTCTCGGCGTATAGCTTTTTCAAACCATCCAGAAGTTCATTTGATTCACATATCATCAGTCCATGAGGATTTGGATCATGCGAAACTTGAGACTTTCCATCTAATACATCGCATCGTCGATGAAGTTTTCTATAAAATTCATCAACTTGGACATGAATGGTAATACTGCTGATCTAAGTATAAAGAGTCTTTCAGTAAACTCGGATTAAATTTAGAAATTTACCTGTCATGAATCGGGTGCATGTTCGATAGTTTGAAAATGTTTAACAATTCCTTCATTGGTTTGTCTTTCTGATATTCGAGTTCATGTGAGTGAGCGCCTGTATCTTCATCCATCGATTCAGGATCAGTCGTCGCATTATGCATAAATGGTGAATCATCAACATCATCTTTTATTTCATCCAGGATACCACTATCCATATAAGAATTCTGCTCCTGTTCTTCGTTCAGATCATTAAACGTCACATTAACAGCATTGTCATCATTGTCATCATCATCCCCAGAAGAATCTTCTACCATGGGTTCATCGTCACTCGAACTTTTATTTTCGTTAAATTCCATTGATTGATGACTCATCATTTCTTTCGATTCAGATGCATGGCACCTTGGACATAACCAAAAAATTCGAGTGATAGCCGTCTCATATTGAGAAATCAAAAACTTTGATAGCTGTGATGATACGGCCACGACTCCGTTTGGTACACGTGTAGATTTCTGATGTTTCATCGGATGTTCACAACATTCTCGTTTGGGCATTGCGATACAAGTTTGAAAAGATAAAGTACTAGTGGGTGGATATTCGATTTTTTTAATATCCGGTGATTCATCTCGTAATCTTATTCGTTTGAAGACACGGCATTTGTGCATAAAAGTTGACGCCTAAAGATGTCCTTACAAAGATATGGAAAATCTATCGCTTCGATAAGGCTACTCTTATTTCCCTCTTGATCTCACTTCTGACTGACAGTTTAGTAGGATATCTTTCTAATGATGTGTGCGAAGTTATCAGGTCGACACTGTTCTGAGAGTATATCATAATAGAAGTTCTTGTATTCTATGAGAAAGAGATGGAAATTGCCAAACTAATTGATTGTAGCTCAAGTTAACAACCGATTGTAGTTGTTGTATTCAGTGAAAATGATTCAGCACTCCACTAATCTCGACGAAAAGGGTCTCATGTTTTTCAAGAAACATGTTTTTAAACTTTTTTAAACTTTTTCACAAGAAAAAAACTCAAAAAAATCATTGTCGAAGAAATTCTACGTCTTCGTAAGGGATTTCCTGTGTACATATAGTGTATCGTAGGCGTTCCGAAAGAATGCTCGAGAACTGGACATTTTCAATAGAGACCATAAGGTTTTTTTTTCACCAATAGTGTTTTCTAGATCATACCGGAATTCTGGAAGAAAAAGAAATAGGGAAAAAAAACTTTTCCAAAAAGTGGTTCGATCTCCGTGGATTCACCCTATACTCAAATTTTGCGTATCATAAAAATTGATTACAGTAAAACCCCTCTAATGTGAACACCAACGGGACTTTCTCAAATCGTTCAGATAGACGGGGTGTTCATTTTGGAGGGGATTAATGGAAAAAAAGTTTTCAAGTGAAACAGTCTTTTGTGATTATTCCTGTCATTCTATAGACACTCATTCAGATTAATTTTTAGTCATTCATAATTTGAGAAAATATTTCGAAAGATTCCAGATTGATAATCAGATGCAGATTTAGGGTAATCAAAATTCGATTTTTGTCTTGCCGAGTTCCAGTAGAGCAGAACATCGGTTGATTTGTACTCTCTTAATGGTAAGTACCAGTGAGAAAAACCATGTTGTTTCTCTCTATTAAATTGATTTTTCTTCCAAACAAAAATCTCACGATGAAGACGTTTAAGTAAGATACAAGAAATTGACTGCAACTTACAGATATAAAACATTTATTGATACAAACAATTAACTTTCTTCTCTCTCTCTCTCTCTCTCTCTCTCTTTTTTTCCATCAATTAAATGACAACCCAATCAAATATATTATGCTAGCAATAATATAGGTGGCGCCACCTACATCTGTTCATATAATCGAGGTGAAATATACACTTGGGACCAGAAAAAAGCGTTCATAGTCAGAATCGCGAGGGGATCAGTTAGGAGGGGGTCAAAACCAGCAAAAATCGCTCGGGCGGACCGGAGGATGTTCAGATAGACAGGTTGATCATTAAGGAGGGATGTTCAGTAATAGAGGTTTTACTGTATCTCCCTCTAGATAAGCCAAGGGTCGCTAATATTTTAACCTTGTTAGTTTCTCAACGAGGGATTTCATTTCATGCGGATGGATCCTATTTATTCGTTTAGCACCTCAAACACCTCCATTGTTAGAACAGTACGTGAAGCAATTAAGAGAGGGTACGTGAGAGGACCACCGAACGCGGCCGGGGAAATTTTTTTTATTTTGATGATTCATATTCCATTCGATAGCCCATGAAAAGTTGGCCGACAGGTAAAAATTTTAGCTCCTGAAAATAAATCTGAACGGAGATGTCCCTATCGACATTTATAGAGGGCTTGCCGATCTCCTGAAAAAATAGATATCGTACCATTTCTCATAAATTATCGATGCCCCTAATAATTTTTACGATATCACTGCATCACTATAAACCTTCATCCATATCAGAATTTGCACGGGATACCGTCCAACTCTACAGGATATCGTTCAATGCTACAGGACATCGTTCAATACGGTAGGATACCGTTTAATTAATCACATACTGAAGA
>JAJEKB010020514.1:0-37418 GCA_022393335.1 Macrotrachela quadricornifera | reverse complement strand
CATAGGACAAAAGCGATATCCCATTGAATGAGAGCGATGTCCCATAGAATAAAAGCGATATCCCATTGAATAGGAGCGATCTCCCGTAGGACGAGAACTATATCCGATAGGATCAGAGCGATATCCCATGGAATGATAAATGATATTCTATTAACTTTTAAGTGATGACTCATTGATTAAGAGCGATATACAATTGAATGATAAACGATGTCCGATAGAATAAGAGCGATATCTTATTGAATTATAAATGATATCCTATTGATTTATAAGCGATATCCTATTAAGTGAAAAACGATATACCATTGAATCGAAAGCTATATCCTATTGAATGATGCAACAGATTAAGGGTCTCTCTTTTGATTAAAATGATATAGCTCACTGTGTTAGTACAAATCGAGGTTGCTGATGTGTTGCGCGGTTACTATATTGAAATAGGGTCTGCGGGTATAATGAAGGTGATTCATCGCTGATAGATTAGTACTGTTAGATGTTTTTTCATGCGGTAAATGAATTAATACAGTGGTTATGCTGGACATCGCATGGACCAATGAGTATTCCACGTAAATTTGGCTTCTTACACGGTCAAAATGTTTTACCGATTCAAAAGATGAAATTTGTAATGTTCAAAAATATCCAAAGTAGAGGTAATACATATGTAAAGTTTGATTGGTGGTGACCTGGAACACAGACTATCTTAGATATAAACATTTTTATCTTCGCATTATTTGTAATCGGTAGCAAACAATCGGTGAAATTCAGGTCTTAATATAGGTTAGATGTTCGTTTGAATCATCAAAATTATTCGTTTTTATTTAGAAAGATAGCATTTAAGTGTTATTTGGTATTTTATAAGGCGCGATGACGATTCAAAATATTGGCTGTATTCAAGTAATTAGCCATTAAACCCTTTTCATCAACTCTATTTACTTTAGAAATTATTGAGTGGTGAAGATGTTGAAATGCCTCTTGTTTTGATGATTCAAGTTTGTTTTTATTTTTTTAAAGTTATGATAGAGAAAACTATCTTTACTGTAAGGATGTTACGCAACTGCAATATGAAGAACGTGAAGATAATGGAATGGCGAGTTTTCGACTGTGCTTATCGGATTCACAGGATACTTTTTCCCGTAAAATTACCTAACGAAGGCAATGTTCAAAACATCTCATAGCCTTACTTGATGTTTATAGGCTTCGTTTGCAAAACAACGTTAGTGAACAATTTGAAACCTGGTCTATTAATTCGCATAGATTCGATGAAAATCGATAAGTTGAGTGGCAACAGGTAACCTCATTTTGCACAGAAGCTAACGTAATTACCATGTCTATTCGTTTTTCGAAAGAGTTTTGTGTACAATCCAAAGTATGAGCATTGACCAGTCATTAAATGAAATCGATCATGGCACTGAAACTACTGCTGGCTCGCATACCATTAATACCACTGCTTTACAACAACAATTGGTGCGACTACCAATGGCCAATATAGATCTCAGTTCTGGAAAAAAGTATGTATAAAAGTAATAATTTTCCTTACAAGTGATCCTTTATCCGTTTCTGAATGAAACAATCGATTATGTTTCTATTTACGTAGTGCGATTATAGTTGGACAGGTAGTAAGTAAAACGTTAAAACGGCCATATGGTACTAATGGCGGTACATTTTTCTCCTTCGATATCGTGGATGAATCTGCCACGTTACGTATCAAAGCATTTAATCACGAATGCCATCGTATGTATCCGCTCGTAATCCTCGGAAAGGTAGCTGCTTTGTTAGCTGTGTATCAGTCTTTTTAATCAATCTCCCTCATTCATTTTCATTTAGATGATAGAATTGGCAATATTTGATGTGGTCGTCGCCAACAAACATTATACTCAATTAAAGTCTGATTATGAAATTGTTGTTCATAGTGGTACAAAATTCTCTTCTTCAAATACTGAACAAACCTTTCCCGTTTACCCGACATTCAACTTCCATAAAGTAAAAGAAATACAAAACTTGGAACTTAATAGTTTATACGGTGAGTAATGTTAATAACGGATGACTTGAGATTATTAAAACACGATAAGCCAACTTAATTATAGATTGTATTGGTGTTGTCAAAAGTATAGCACCTTTGAACAAGGTGCAGCAACGTGAAACAGGAAAGACCTTTTCCGTGCTCAATCTGTTACTAACAGATGAAACAGCAAATTGAAGTCAATTTATGGAATGAACTAGTGACTTAACTTTCTTCTAAATAGTATAAATCTGTTAATTTTTTTCTTTTCATAGGCAACTGCATTTCAAGGTCGAAAAAATGACATCGTGGCATTAAAAGAGTTTCGACTGAACTTGTATCGAAGTAAGCGCCTAGTAGAATATAATCCATAAGACTTCTATCGGAAATCTGATTTAGACAAACGATCCCTCTCCAGTGTCATGACTAGTCATGTCTTTGTCAATCCAGATTTATTGGCAGCATATCAATTACGTCAAGCATTTGGTTTAGATACCGATCATATCCACGATATAACTCAATAACCTTGGTGTACATGTTCACTGAACTTTGAATTAACACTTAGTGTAGGATGATTATATTAAAATATTCTCCTTTAAGATTTTTTTGGTTTACTTGTTGCTTAAACTCATTAGTAAAGGCATATTCACTTCTACCTTGAATGGTAGAGAAAATTTTGCATATTCTTGTCTATCATTGTAGATATTCATAAATTTGCTCTATAGTATTGCAGTCCATGGGACAAAATCCGTCAAGTGCAATTGAGTTAACTCAGGCAATGAAAAAGATGCGTTTATCACCAAACAATTCTGAAGAAGATATATATAGCAAACCAACTGGCAAAATATCGACACCATCAACACCGCATCATAAAGTAGCAAGCGTGAATAAAAAATTACTAAATCTTGCCATAAACGCTCCTTTCGAAACTGCACCATCACCTGACCAACCCGACTTGCCACAATTACTTACCCATTCGGTTCAATATAGCTCAATCGAAAATGATATTATTTCCGGAAATGAATTACCAGTCCTTGAGACTACAGCACGATCTTCAACGACACCAATCATCACTAGTTCATCGACTACAGCTAACATCTCCTATGTCGACAAGTTGACCAATGAAGAAATCATAGAGTTCTTGAGTGATCATCCACTGACAGTCGTTAATATAAGACGAACAAATCGTATGGCAGATAATTCACTTAATCGTAATGATAAGTCTAGCTTAGTACATAATCCGAACAAAGATATTCGTCGACGTTCACTTAGACTTAATTATCTGGAGCCAACTGTTGATGATCTAATATGTTATTTCAAAAGAATATGATTTATTACTTATAAAAATTGCATCTGATGTATAATCGTTATTTATTTCTAGTATGAAATAAAAACTTAGCTGCATAGCTATTTATGAGCACTATGTATCCATTTTTAACCATGAGAATCTTCTTTTTAGATTTTTTCTTTTCGTGTCCTTCATCAATCATGCCAACTCCATCGGAGCGATTTAAATCAAATTTGGAACTTGCCTCAAAACTAAAAATACAAGCGAACCATTGGTTTTCACCCGGTCTCGCTGGTTACGTTCGACATGTATCAAGCTATGAGCAAATGGACCCAGAGTGTTTATGCATTTCTTTAATAAACATTGCCGCTACAACGTGTAGAAACAGTTACATTAAACGAGGTTCACACTTTAAAATACCATTAAATTTATATAATATAGTCGTTGCCCGTTCTGGTAAGTACACCTATTATTTATCATATAATGATCTGCTCTTCGTAGGTTATGGCAAGTCAGCAGCACTTGACATCGCGGAACGGGGAATGAATGCCGCAGCAACTTTTTTCTCATCAGAATTTGCAGAAACTGTACCAGGTAAAGTCACAGACAATGATAAAAAGGTATCGATTTGTAAATCACTATTAAATCAAAATCTGAAAAAACTATTCTACTTCAGAAAGTTCCAAAAGTTGTTTATCATGATGGTTCAGCTGCCGGCATATTGAATAAATTGAAGCAATGTACTAGAACATTGAGTTTCCATGAAGCAGATTTTAGTTTACTAAAAAATTTGAATGTGTTTATGCCTAATCCATTGGAACGTTCGAGTGGTGGAAAGATTGACCCATTTCGCTCAACACTCATGCAACTATACGATTTTCCTAGTCAATTCACACGGCAGCTCAAGAACGAAGAGATTGATACTAATGGCTCTAAGCTAAATATAATGGTAGGTGTGGAGTATACTATCTTTTTGTTTGTTATAGTAAAAATTACTATTGTAGGGCGCATCGACAGGTGACTTATTTATTAATCAACTCATTCGTCAATCTTCCAGTTCATCGGCAGATGCACTTTTTGAGCGAATAATATACTGGCCACTGGATGGCGTTCCCATTCGCGATCAAGCGTGTCTAATGGAACTAGATTTTGATCGTTATCCTTCAATTGAACAATTTTCGACAATTTGTGGATTTCTAGCCGATTTAACAATTGGATTGGATGAAGATGCTGAACAGTTGCTCAGCGGTTGGTCGTATGACATGCGGCTAGCAGGTGAAACGTGGAATCAGTTCTATATACTAACATAAACCTGATTTCTCATAATATAGGGAATCAGGAACGAGATAATGATCATCTTGCTTCACGTTTGGCAAAATCGTCACACGTTTTGTACCGGTTATCCGGTTTTATATCAATTCTAGAAGCAGGATTTCTTGTTGCGCAAGATTATTTACTTACTCATCACTCTTTTATTGACGGTGTTATGACCAACGATATGTTTGATGAATTGCTTGATACGGTAAACAAATTATATGGTGCCTCAACAGCATCTGGCACACCGTACACAATTATAGTGAGCAAAGACGTTGCACAACGTGCTTATGATGTCACTATGGGGAATATTGAGCAATACAAATTGCTTATGCATTTAACACCAGATGATATTGTTAACTGGTCCATGCATAAATGTCCACGAACTAAAATATCGTCAAATCTACCCCATACTTCAATGGATCATACATCATCAGCTAATTCACATGCTACTTTGAAATATAAACAAAAAACCAATAAACTCAAAGTGAAAATCCTCTTACACGACTCAATATTATTTATTAAATCTAGTTTATATCAAGATCGACAGCTGAAAAATGCATCAAATATTTTGGATAAAGTACTTCTACGTGAGTTCGTCGATCAAAAATTTTTGAAAGAAGTTCAGTCGGGAATCGTCAGCAAGAACAATAGAATGACGGTCTACATAAAAAATTTACCAATGACTGAAGATTCTTTACCTGAATTTATTCGTCGCCTGAGTGAGTTCGATGACGAACGTCTATCATATAATTTATATATAGCAAGCTGCCAGAAAATCGTCCTTAAAACAGCCGGTATTGTATCACCGAAGGTCTTTGAAATTCTCAATCGTATCCAATATCAAGCACTTAATCTTGATTATTCATGTTTGCATGAATTAAAAGATAGTAAGTAATTTTAATAAGCATTTTTTATCTAAATGTATTACAACTGAATATGCCATTAGAAACAAGCCAAAGTTCCAGTAGCGCCTCACTTAGTCGCCAATGTTCTCCAGAGAAGTGTACCGATTATGATGATGACAAGGCCGATGCACCCATGCAAAATTCACAACCATATACAAACCTACCCGGTACACATGAATTATTGCATGACGTAGCCGACATCGATATTTTTGATGCCAGTCAAGAGCGTGCATCGAATTCCACTACAGCTCAAATGGTCATCCAATCGATGGTAAAAAATCCTACTTTATCCATTTGTGGTTTGGACAATAATTAGCATTTTTCTAGGACACAAATCAAAACAATTTCAACATGGACGAAAGCTCAACTCAGAATACACCAAATAACAATCAATACTCATGTTCGATAAAGACCTATACTCAACCATTAATACGTTGACTTTTTAGTTCCACCAAATCCAAACAAACGGCAGAATAAAAAACAAAAACGAAGACAACGTGAATCACACATACTATGTTCGAAAAAATCAAGATGTATTGATCTTAATCAAATCGATTCAGGTCAATATTACGATCCCATCTCAACCCGTTTGCGACCACGCTAGTTTATTGGTTGAACAAACTGTAACACCATCGTATCATATTGACTAATCTTGTGTATCCACCAGGCATTTTCACTGACTGAACAAACTATTGTAGTGTTACATGCATTTTTTTCGCGTTTCTATTTTTCTTTTCATATACTACTACAACAGGTCCCCAGACGCTCAAATCGTCTTAGACACTCATATTACTCTTTCAAGCATTTTATCTTTATTCAAGCATAGACTCCTTGATTACATTATTCTCCTCTTTCAAACTTACTTCTCAGGAAAAGCCAAAATGAAGAGATAATATAATTTTTAGATTTTTCTTTGAAGCATGTCAGATTCTCAACCAAGAACAAGTGAAAAAGAAATCCAGCAGCTAGCTTACTTTTATCGGTTATTTCGTCCCGATGAACTTCTATTTGTGTTGGAATTACACAAATCCTGGTCTTTATATGATGCCGACAGATATGAAAGGATTGCTGAAATTGTGAGGCAAACATTTGGCTCGACTCAGTCTAATGGTGACATACGTGCAGTAATCGATTATTTTAATGTCAAACAATTCCTTCAGTTAACTCACAACAAGTCTTTAAAAGTAATACTGGCACACGAATATGCGACAATTCATTTAAATCCATATATATCTATTTGTCCATTATGTAAACACCAACTACATTCCATTAACGCTCAAAAAAAATATATATCTATTCATTGTCTCAAGGGAGAGCTTCAAAAAGGTATCGGTACACATATACATATTGTAATGGTTTATTATTTTTGAATATATTTAAAATAGGTACTGTGTTTTCATTCATGTGTAAACATGACAAATCTAGTTATTTCTCATCACCGCCGATTTTTGTTTATCCAAATTTTACTCGACAATCAGATATGGATACGTTTACGTCAACGAGTATTTACGAATCTGATTATGTATATTTTGGTGGTGACTACGGCTTCGAGCGAGCTTTGATTGAAGGTTATATGTGTCAATTGGTCGGATCGTCATTGTCTTCAAATAAATTCGTTGATGGCTCCAATTTAGAGGCATTTAATCGTGGTGACAATAAAAGATCAAATTGGCAAAAACATTTTAGTTATTGGATTTTAAAATATTATATTGTGCAATTTGATCTATGTATTGGTTCCAAAGAAGTGGTTCTTCCAAAGGCAAATGCCGATTTTAATCGATGGGCTTGGTTATCATTTCCTCGTTTACTTACCTCTTTTGTATATTTATGGACAAACCACAAACGAATAATAGGACCATGTGGTGATAACTGTTCTCGTTGTGTCGTGATCGATGGGCATCAAAAATGCCGAAGAAGAATATGTCGTGCAAAAGAAGTTTATGTCGACACGAATGAATTCGATGCACTTAAAGTTGGTTGTTGCCGCACACCCATTCGAAATTCTTACTACTGTAGTCAACATCAAATTAATCCAACATCTACTGAAAGATCACAAGCTACTTTATTTAAATCAAAGAAGAAAACACAGCATAATAGCCGCCAATATCTAGTGCGAAAGAAGCGAATTAATGTATTTGGTGCAACTAATTGTCGGACCCTCAAAGAACGTTCAGAAAAATATGTTAATCGATGCTTTCGTTCCTTTGGACTTATAGCTGCCGTCACCAATTGTAAAGTTATTCTTACTTTCAGTGAAATATTCCGAAGTGAAACTCTTCGAGAAATCGTTAACTTATTGTGTTCAACCGTTTCAGGTTCTTTCTTTCCATACGTAGATGATTTCATTGTTTAGCATTTTTGTTTGTATAGCTTCGGATGGTGCTTTACCAAATTGTGCTATTTATGACGATGGTTGCCATCTCGTTCAGTTCCTTAACAAGCATCTAGGTCGTGACTTACGCAGAACTGCAGCTTCCGAATTTCTTGCTAATGTTAAATTCAGCGTAGACCGTGTTCATTTTAAAAACCATATCGGGAATTGGTGTCGACGTCATATGAATCCCGATGACAATCCATGTAACTTGTTTGAGTAAAATGCTGAATTTAACGTTTTTATGTTTAGTACTGGATGGAATAAACACGGAAGCTGCAGAACAGCTTTTTTCATGGCTCAAGCGGTATTCTGCCATACTCAGCTGTCTTGATTGGCAGCGTATTCCTTTATTTCTTCTGATACTCTTTCACAACAAAAATTTGGAACGAACAAAAGTACGACCTACACAAGTTTTTGATTTGGTGCGTATATTCAATATTTCTAGCAATTTTTTAATGATTATATATATCCGTATATATATAGAAAAGTCAAATTCCAGTAATAAGCAATATAAGTTTGTCTCATGCTAGCTTCAATCAGATGGTTAATCGATGTGAGCAAGTGGCATACGGTGCTAACAACCTCATTCTGTGCAACTAAGATAAAACCGTAAGTCCCTCCTGTATCATTGTACTATAAGTATTCATTGAACAATGAAAAATTACAGACGAATGCATTCAACAAGGATAATAACAACGATATCATCGCTGTTGATTCGCTTCATCATAGCGATGCTACCAAACCCAAAAGCATCGAAACAACAAGCAACAAGAAACAGCATCAATTCTCAACTACTCGAATATCTACTACTCCAATCACCTCAACATCAATCAGTTGGTCTTCGATGGCTCGTGATCTAAGACAAAAACAAGCATTAATAGAAAAATTAGCTAATAAGCACGTAAAACGAAGAAAAAAACGCTGTGTTTGACTTAAAACTCTATGTTTTTAACATGGGCTTTTCAAACTTCTCTGTAGACCCTAAACTTCAATAACGTTCTAGTACACTAAAACGCATACATTAGCAATCTCTACGTCAATAAAAGACAATTTTTCATTACAGACAACCAGTATACTGTGACTGATTTCTTATCCTGCAGGAAAACCTGACGTCCCCTTGAGCTTCCATGGATATGTGCCGATATCCTCATGTTCTTCATACGATTTCCAATAGGAAAAGACGATTTGTTTTATTGCCGAGTAGTGGTAATCTGTTTATGGATCGATATCCCATACGATAACAGCGATATTCCATTAAATGGCAAGCAACGTCCTATGAACTGCCGACAATATCCCATTGAACGAAAAGCGAATTCTCATATGATAATAGCGACGTCTACTTGAATTACAAGTGATATCCACCTGAATAGTAAGCGATGTCCCATAGGATACGAGCCATATCCCATTGAATGCCAAGCGATGTCCTATAAAATAACAACTATATCCCATTGAACGATAAGCGATATCTCATAGGGTAAGAACGATGTCCTATAAGGTAAGAGCAATATCCCATAGGATAAGAACAATATTCCATTGAATGGCAAAAGATATCCTATAAGATAGGAGCCATGTCCTATAGGGTAAGAGCAATATCCCCTTGGATAGCAAGCGATGTCCCATAAGATATGAGCTATGTCCTATAGGATAAGAACAGTATCCCATTGAATGGCAAGAGATATCCTATAAGATAGGAGCCATGTCCTATATGATAGAAGCGATATCCCATAGGATAAGAGCGATATCCCATAGAATAAGAGCAATATCCCCTTGGATAGCAAGTAATGTCCCATAAGATTTGAGCTATGTCCTATATGATAGAAGCGATGTCCCATAGGATAAGAACAGTATCCCATTGAATGGCAAGAGATATCCTATAAGATTGGAGCCCTGTCCTATATGATAGGAGCGATATCCCATAGGATAAGGGCAATATCCCATTGAATGGCAAGCGATGTCCTATAAGATAGGAGTCATGTCCTATAGGATAAGAGCAATATCCCCTCGAATAGCAAGCAATGTTCCATAAAATAAGAGCGATATCCCATTGAATGGCGCAATTGCTGGTAGAGTGTAAGTTGGTAAGTTTACACTTGAATTCGAAAGCTTTTGTCAGCATATCAATATTATATATCAAACAGCAGTGTCCCAAAAATTTATAGGAGCACCGATATCCTAATGAGAATGGTACGATATCCAAAAAATCAAAGACATTGTCAACTGCTGCATTTATGTACCTCGACGATTTTTTGTCAAAAAACGCACAAAATCGACTTTTTCAGTAGTTTTGACTTTTCTCAGCCATTTTCTGACCATTTTTGGCGGGGAACCCATCAATCGATAGAGCGTCGAAAGCTGCATCAGACACTATATAAAAGCCATTTCTATGCTGTTTGGTCCAGACGCAAGCTGATGCTGAAACTCATGAATTGTGAAAAATTTTACGAAAAATTCTCAATATTTTGTCTACAGTGCTTCATGATAATGAGACCCTAGAGAACCGAGGACATATTCAGAAAGCCCATGAAAATCTGCACTAAAAACATGTAAAATATAGAGAAAATTTCACTCGGGGGACTGGCAAGAGAATCAGCATTTCTAATGAAAACACGACTTTTTTAGCAATCGAGACGGTGTTGCTCGAATAACTCAAAAAGTATGATAGATATCTTTGTGCGGTTTTCGGCGTTAGGAAGAGGACATCGAGGGCTATGTTTGTGTCAGAAATATGACAGGTCACTAGATCAATAGATGCTAGACTATTATCAGACATTTATAAGAGTCGACGTACCACAACGGCAACCCGACGTGCCACAATGGCAATCCGTCGTACCCCAATATCTGCATTGGATTTCGATGAAACTTTGCCTAGATGTATCTGGAAGTGCCCTGGAAAGCTACTCAAAGTTTCAGCTATTGAAACTATTCCCTTCTTGAGATATCTATCTATCTATATATATAAAGAAGAAAGTTTGTTTGTTTGTTATTTATACATTTCCACACGATACCACCAAATGAGCTTAAACTTTCCAGGTAGTACCATTTCGGTCCGAGAAAGGTCGTAGAATAGTTTTCAGCCCGAACTTTTCACCTCAGAATAACTTTTTCCCTATGGTATCTGATTTTACTACAGTAAGTATATGTTCCAAAGCATTTATTCCCATTATCGTTCTGCTGTGTTCTGAAATAACGTCACCATGTGTAGGAGTTACGTGATATTGGACACGATGGTGGTCACCTGACTGGCCACGTGATTACAAGCGTGAGGTCAAAGGTCAAAGTAACATTTCTTTAGTTTGGGCCGGGAAGTCGAAAAAACGTGTTTTCAGACAGGGTCAAAGGTCAAAGTAAGGTTTACTTAGTTTGAGTAAAAGATTGCAAAAGTATTATCATTAGAGCCAATTGAGATATAATACAGAAACACTTGGAGACAGGCAGTAAGATACATCAGTTTATCCCAATAAGTTTGTTTGGAAAAAGTGGTTGTGTGATTCGTGAGCATCACATTTGTCAAAAGTTCGAAAATGAGACAATACAAAGCCTGCACTCTCCGTGATTGTGCATAGGTCTTGGGATACCCGAAAAGAACGAATGAAATGTGTAAGATATAGTTTGAACAGAAACCATATGAATGAAACTATCCAATGAATAAAGTTGACAAAAGGTCGAGTGAAACTCTATTACTGATCGTATCTACATCAACATAGAGAGAAATGCAAGTTTCTTTGATTGTCGCTCATGGAATTCAACGTCTGCAATGCGTATCACCACCAAATTATTCGTAGCACATCTCTAGATCCAGACATAGGTCGAAACGGGTCGGTACGACTAAGAAATAGGGCGCGGTTTTTCCCAGTTATTAATAAAGTTCAGTTGTTGCCGTTTTCTTAAAGGAAGTAGGTTGGTTTTCTCACGAGTTTTAGAGCATCTATCACTGCAACCTCTCTACACTAGATATGGTTTTGTGTGTGATGTATACAAATAGTGATGATTAAAACGAAAGATACTCATACACCAACTATTTGCTGAACAACCTCATATTAGCGTGTATGTAAGTGATTGTACGGCGAGATATGTTGCCCTGATCGGGTAATGAACAAAGACGTCGAAGAGGAAAATATCGAAAAGATAGACGTCAAGAAAAGAAAAAACCTTCATATTTGGATATTTTCCCTCTTTACAAGGTGTCCCTCTTCGATATTTTTCTTTTAGACATTATCCACTAAAACTTCCCGAGCAAAGCCGGGTTTCTCCGCTAGTTGAAAATACAATACAAACACTATAAATCGAGTATAAAGATAAGAGTTTTTCGAGCAGTTTGACGAGACTACTTTGACGCATGAAGTTGATTTCGATCTAGTGACTATCAACATTTAGTGCTCTACTAAACTTCATAAAAGAATCCCCTAAAAATGAAAAAAAAAATTTTCGATACTGCCCCAGGGGGTAGAGTAATTTATTCTCACTTCAAACCTGGAGGGAAGTACGGGAATTTTGAAAAAAAACGTTTTTCATTTTAAGGGGCTTTTTTTATGGAGTTAATAGAGCACTGAATGTTGATATTCACTAGATAGAAACCAATTTCATGCTGCAAAGTAGTCTCGTCAAACTGCTCCAAAAACGCCTATCTTTATACTCGATTTATAGTGTTTGTATTGTATTTTCAATATCTCAAGAAGGGAATAGTTTCAATAGCTGAAACTTTGGGTAGCTTTCCAGGGCACTTCTAGATACAAGTAACGCTCGTCTGCTGACTCGCTTAGCTCTTTCTCGTAGAAAAATTGCATTCACACTATCATCAAACTTCTCATGAATCCGAATTGAGAAAACCGAAATCGAATTCAAGCATCACAACTCCGGTCAACTTTGACCAAGCTAATTCACCATAGATTCGTTTGACACACAGTGAATCGTTGTGTGAAAACGGATATAGAGACCATTTTAAAAAAGTAGCTCCTAATTCCGACTACCTATACTCGATTATCCTTCACTCAAGTTTTCTATATAACTTCACTACTTGATAAATATGAGAATTAAATAGTTAATAACTTATCAACTACTCCGAGATTTGAACTCCTGATGCTTGAAACTGTTTCATCAAAATTTATGGCAAACAAAAAGAAAAGGTTTTTGACCATATGTGGACATACCAACAAGCAAGTGATCAGACAGTTTGTGCGTGCAAGACTCTGTTAGCCTGTCTGTAAGGCTGGGAGAGATGTGAAGGGCAATCGAGTGCTCGAAACGATGAATGTATATATGAAGACTGACCCCCAAACAATAATCACACACACACACAAATATCGAAAAGGAACAAAGAGAAAAAGAATGGTATCGCAAATAACATTCTTTTTCTAGAACAAGACACGAAGAGAAGAGGCACGAAATACAACATAGATGAAGAAGCGAGAAGGAATCTGTCCAAGACGATGCGCCGGAGAGGACGGAAACGAAAGAATAGCGAGGACCCTCGTCATCGCTGACAGACTCTTATCTATGAAAAAGAGAAAAAATCGGATTCAAAATCTTTTCAAAAATGCTGACATCGGATTTATATTCGTCGACCTCGATTACTCTTCGGTCGACTCTTATACAAAAAAATCTTTTTCGCGAAAAAGCAACCCTTTGTGTTGACACTGAAGTCAAATACAATTTTGAAAAACTAATATCGGGCTCGAGTTCCTCGACCCCGATTACCCTTCGGTCAACCCTTATAAAAAAATCATTTTTTCATAAAAATAGTGATGCTTTGTGTAAAAAAAATAGATCCAAAAAAAATTTCGAAAAACTAACACCAGATTCGAGTTCCTCACCCTTGGAAACCTTTCGGTCAAGTTTTGTAGCAAAAATCAATCAAATGTTTTTTTTACCTTGTGCGGACATACAATCAAGCAAGCAAGCAAGCAAGCAATCGGACAATTTATGTTTGCAAGACTCTTCTCTACGAGAAAGAGAAAAAGACAGAAAATTTTGTTTTTCGGATAGGTCTGCAAGAATTCTGGCTCTTCAGAGACTCCAGGACCATGAATGGTTCTGTTTTTTATGGAGCATCTAGAGGGGACCTTGATACATCCTTTTATTAAAGAAAGATAAATTCAAAAAAGATACTTTTGGGCTTGAGAAAGGGGGGTCCTCTTAATATTGGAGAAACATACCTTTTCAATAAAAATCAATCTCAGTAACGATGTTATCTAGAAAAATAAGTATTCTTAGTTGGTCGAACTGTTTCAATCTGGTCTATTTATTTCCTATATTTATAAAATATCGAATATGAATTGTTCTTGTTCTTCTGTGTAATCATCATGAATGGCAAACATTTTCAAAATATAAGCCTTTTATCAGCAGAATCAGTTTCTTTGTAATTGATTTGCTCTTTCATGATATTATCAGAAAAGTGCAAACGGGTTTTGATTTTTAATATTGAAATATAATAACTTAAAGATATTTCACATTATCCTTTTCTCGAATATCTGATCAATAGGTTTCAAGAATCGATGAACGTCATGACGACCGTACGAAGAATATGGTCATATTCAATAGTTTAAATAAAGTTTTGATTTTATTCTTTTATGCTTTTTTTCCACTATCAGTGATAAAATCTTAATGGATTGTATAAGTACCAAATATGAATATTATTATTGCAATAAAAATATATTGAATTGAATGCACACAATATGTTAGTTTCTCTCGATGAATCATTGAAAATTGTATCTTTTGCGAAATAGTGCTATCTGGACAAAAATAATAAAATCAGTATTGATTTTCTACTTATTAAAGTATCAGTATGTGTGCTCTTTGTTTTTAAAGCAGTATAGAATGAAATACCATCTGTGAGTTGAATACAAAAAGGCGGTATATTCACGATATTGTCTCATTTTAATACCCATTATGATTAGATTTGTTATCTGTCATTTCTTTCTGATTTTTCTAAAGTAAATATTATTCACTTTCTTTGATTTATTCTTCCACTATATAACGTTGTTTTATTTTAGCATTACAGGTTTGATTTGCACTGCATTCAGCTTGTATGTCATATCTATGATTTGTTTTTGTTAGTAATCTTAGTAAAACCTGAAATATGTCGAGGAGTTCCTCAGTATGATCGATGTTCGACAAGTATTGCCTGTGGTTGTCTTCATATGATCGATGCTAACAACAATAGCATATGTGGCTTTCTCTATAGACCTTGCTCTGAATTTGTTGCATGTCACTCTTCGAATAATTTCTGTTATGCACCAAATCATGTCTGTATTCATCATCCACGATGCCATTCACATCCGATTTGTTATCCGATACCAATGAGCGATAGACAAATCTGCCCGCCGATTGAAAGTAAAAGAATTAACCACAACCTTTAACTTCTACCGCATTTCAAGTTTCTTCCATAAAACTAATCTAAAAAATAGATTAAGAAAGACGTAGATAAACTGAATTATAATAGTTGAAGAAAAGATTTCTTCTTATCTCATAAATGACATGTAATAATCTTAAAAGCACAGGTCGTTTCATTGCAGTTCAACAAAACAAAGTGTCAGGATACGATGATTTAACATTCCAAGCATTTTCCTAAACTTTTCTATGAAAGAATAGTTTTCGATAGGAATATCCAATTTCAGTTAACTGTAGAGAACGATCATATCCGGTGGTCTTCGAAAACACCTTTCCAAATGATGGATTGCTCGATATACGAATTTTCGTTGAATTTGAGTCGGCCCTAATCCGTGTCTTTCGACCTAGGTATATAACTTTGCTTAAACTTTACTTGAGACTTCAATTCAATAAGCTCTATATCTAACTTGTCCTAGATTAACATTATCAGCTTTGTTTAAATAAATATTTTATGTCGATGAATAGAAACAACGGTGTCAACCTCAACTACTACAACTGCGACTACAACACCTACTCAGTCGTTCGGTAAGCTTTACGTAATAAAAAAAGTTCTTTTTTTCAAAATTGTGTTCTTTCTCTCGTGTCCCATGCTCTGAATCTTAATTTTCTCTACTTTAAGTGCCCCTACGAGCACCTGCTATTAATATTTCGCCGAATGCAAACTGGAAACAAAATGGTACTATCGTGGCTGGAGGAAATGGGAAAGGTACTGGAATGAATCAACTCTCTGACCCAACCGGTTTGTATATCGATGATGATCAAACTATATATATTGCTGATAATGATAATCACCGTATTATGGAATGGAAATATGGTGCAACAAGTGGTATATTAGTTGCTGGTGGAAAAGGAAATGTAGCTACTCAGTTGTTAAACCTCCCTTATGATGTCATTCTCGACAAAAAGAGCGATAGTCTAATCATCACCGATTATGTGAAGAGCAGAGTAGTTCGATGGTCTCGTCAAAATGATAGTGATACTACTCAAGAAATAATCATTTCGAACATCGGTTGTATGGGATTAACAATGGATGAGAATAGATTTCTCTATGTTGTTGACTATGGAAACAATGCAGTGAAACGATATCGAATGAATGGCACGGATGTAAAAGTGGTTGCAGGTGGAAATGGACAAGGAAATGGCACACATCAACTCTCTTATCCTACCTACGTATTTGTCGATCGAGATCGTTCAGTGTATGTGTCTTAATACGGAAATCATCGTGTGACGAAATGGGAAGAAGGGGCAAAAGAAGGAATTATTGTAGCTGGTGGAGATGGAAGAGGAACTAGTGTTACACAATTGCATTCACCTCGAGGAGTAGTTGTCGATCAGTTGGGTACTGTTTATGTGGCTGATTCATGGAATCATCGAATAATGCGATGGATAAAAGGAAGTTCAGAGGGAAATGTTATTGTTGGTGGAGATGGCCAAGGAGGACTGTTGAATCAACTAAAATATCCTGTTGGTTTATCATTCGATCGACATGGTAATCTCTATGTTGCCGACGAGTTCAATCATCGGGTACAAAAATTTGAAATTGAATAGACAATAAAATGAATGATATTGATCTGTTGTGTGTTGTTTGAAAATAATTGGTACTAAATAAACAGAATATTTATTCTCGTACGCACGACTTGTGGGCGGGTGAGTCAGGAAAGCACACCGTTATCGCGATTTCGACCTTGCTTAAGGGTTTCATCGGACGGCTTTAATGGCGAGGTGTGAAGGTGTGAATCAATTGACAACAGACCGATCTATCTCTTGAAGAAAAGATAAATCCATCTGCTAGTCTCAACTTTTGCTTCTTAGCAATCAATTACCAAATCGTCAATAACTGAAGTTTAAGTATTTGCGCTTTTTTTAAAATCGAATTAACTGCGGAGTTTAATTTTCGCCGACGCGTTTCGTGTTATTTATTTAAATAGAAACACTCATCAGGGCTCTGCATTACAAATTTAAGCACAAACTTTGGAGAAAATGGAAAATTTGAAAATGAATTGGAATGTGAGAAAACAATTGCAGAGAGGTTTGGAAGGAAGACGATTGTTGTATGTATGACGTGGGGTAATAAATAATATTCAAAACTAATTAAAAACATAGAATCTAATGTTAGAAGGAGAGTTGCGCTAATTCGTTCGTTTAAACTGTTTGATTGTTCAAGCCCCAATATTAGAAAAATTTTGTTTTACTCACATGAATTACCAGTGTTCACACGGATCTATCCCGTATACTTCCCTTTATCTCACAAACAACAAGGAAAACTTTCTAAGTTTTATTATTCGTCATTACGTCGTACTCTCGGTTACCTCCAATGGAATGAAATTTTCTTTGCGCAGATACTTGATGAATTATCATTAGAAGATCGTTGCACCAAATATCGGAATAAATACCTAATAGCACTGTCGAACTCAACCGATGGTTCTCTACTTTTTGAAGAACCTAATCTATGTAAATATCGTAAAGGCTGGTTAGATAGAAAGTTTTCTATGATGGGAAAAAGAACATCGAAAAGATTTGTCCCTCATATTTCTATCCTTGAAAAAGTTGTAACATGGTCGTATTCTATTCTTTTGAACTCTTCTGTTTCTCACTTTGATTTAGATGATGTTGAGAGAAAATATTGGATGAACAGTTGGTTATTCTTCTTTGTCAAGAAATAACCTCTTCTTTGAAATACTTACTTTCGCTCTAGAAAGAAAATCTCTAAAAAGAAAACCTTTAAAAAGGGGGAAGACGACGACGTGTTTGTTTTTTGTAGTCTGTTATTGACTAGTTTCTGTCAAGTTGTAACTTGACTTCATCAGAATTTAGAAGAAGAAAAAGAGAAACTTAAATATTTTGCTAAAAAAAAGAAAGAGGGTTTTTTTATTATTGTCGAATAAATTCGACGAAAGAACAAAACTGGGACACTAACGTACCTCTCGGGCCTTAAGGGCCTTGAGAGATGCGTCGAATGTTTCGCTCTAAATCTGGACTATTCTGGTGGTAAAATGCCATGATCGTTCATCCACTGTAATAAATAAACAAGAAAGCAACGCTTATAAATTTTTCCGAGACAAGGAAGCAGAGAGATAGGTCGAGTTCTTCTTTTCAGTAACAAGATCATTTTTGATTTTTTCCAGTCCAAAGGATGTAGATTTTTGGTAAACAGACTATTGAAGATTTGAAGAATAAAACAGAAGTGAGATGAAGGAATTGCTTTAATCAATTTACTCGAACCTTTCTCGTGCCCACTCGATGTCTTCGTATTCAGAGGATGAATAGCGTTTGACAGATCATTGATTTTGAACAAAAAATGGTTTAGAAGGCAACTCTAGCAAGTGATCAGAAAGATAGCCTATGAAATCAGTCACTTCTCGATTTTGATCTGGAGTATTAGCTTCGTTGAAGTCATTGGAGTAGTATTGAGAAGCATGCAGAAGCATATCGTTCGAGTTGATTAAAGTTTGGTTGGTAAAAATATCAAGAAAGCCTTGAATATATCGATTTGTAGAACGAAGCACATTAAGAAGATCAGTTGATCGAGTGAATCGATAAAGATAAAGAATATTACGACGATGCTGGATCGCGTTCAACAAATATTGTGGAAGACTGGGTCGATATCGTTTGATGACATGGTAACTGGTGCATCTTTCCTGCAAAGCTACCAGAAATCTTTCGTAAAGAAGAATAAACTCAGTAGGTTGATGTAATATTTGAGCGGCTAAATTGAAGAAATAATTTTGTTTTATCGCAAGAAAACAATGAATTAACTGCCAGTCAGTTCGTTTAACTTCATAATGATCAATATTACGCAGAAGAAATGAAGTAATAATCCAATAGACTGGATAATGATCAGTCACATACAGCAGCTTGTTGATTATTGCTGATTCAGAAGAAAGGAATGCAGGAACAATGATAAGATCAAGAACAGCATCTGATCGAGCAGAAGTAGTCAAAGGCGAATTTTAGACTTTCAAATTTCCATTTCTGAAATCCCCGTTTGGAGTTGGAATCCTTTATGATTCATAAATACATTATGCCAATGAGGATGACGAGTATTAAGATCACCAGTCAGACTTAAATTTCGATTGTGGTCATATCACTCCCGTTTATTTTTATTAAAAATATCAATGGCAATTTAGTTTTCAACACTACTGGAATGTTGAAAATAAATGGTATATCGAGATTTGAAAAAGGAAGCTAATCGATCATTAGCATGTTCATTAAAATGGAGTCCAGTCAATGCTCAGACTGTTGGAAAGGTTAAACAAATGTATTCAATTAGATCTTCAAGATATACATTCGGACTGCTAGTGTTATAGATCATAAAAGAGAAGTGAGCTAGTTCACTTGGCTTTGATTAGTTAAGAAAAAAGACTCTAAATAAGTTTCTTCGAATTCTTGAAAACTAGTAGAAGAAATATTCGAAGGGTAAAACTCAGGTGCATTGATATTCATTGTCGATCAGTAGTTAGAAAATTTAGGGAATGAAAAGCAAAAGAAGAGAATCGAAGAAGAGAGTGTGTTTTGTTGTTGATCAGATAACTTGATAGCTTTTGTGACACGTAATTGCTTGTAAATATCAACGAATAAGTCAGAAACAATCGATAGGTGAGGGATGATTTGAGTTTCATTACCATTTGTTGTTGATAGACAGCTTCACATTTTGCTTCGAGTTGGTGAATTCGATCAAACAAAATTTCTTGTGATCGGTGGAGTTCTTCTTTAATTTGTTCAACGATATTTTTAAATTGATCGTCACCTTTGGATCAATGTTATGTGGTTGAACGTACTGAGCAGCAGACTCCAAGACTTTAGAATAAAGTGTTGTCGTAGAAGGTAGAGAGGAATGGTTTAATGATTAGTTAACCTTTGCTGATTGTTCTTTTCGAAATGAAATTTTCACTGGACTATCTGGAGCACCAGCCATACGACCACCTGAACAGTTTGCACATTTATAACAGCGAGGTTCATTGTGGCAGTTGTTAGATTTGTGTCCAAACCTTTGACATCGGAAACAACAATCAATTGGTGTAAGAGCTATGTAAGCAGAAGCAGAATAGCAAACATTATCAATGTAGATAGAAGAAGATTGAAGGATTTTTTGAACATCATCATTCGATCGAAAGTCAATTCGAATTCGGTTGGACGGTTCTCCATCATGGAAAATTCTTGTCACTTGAGCAATAGAAGGATATCGAGAAGAAATCAAAGGAATAATTGAATCAAGATTCCACTCACGTTGAATACGAAGTTGGTGTTCGAGCGGGCAAAGTGAGTTTGAAAGATAATATACAAATGGAAATATGTTGTGATTGAGGATAAGTTGAGTACAATGCCACACTCACCTTCAGCCTACGATCATGTTGAACAAGCTCATTCAATACTTTAATTTCAATTAGTTTTTGTAGTTTTTCAAATTCTAATTTAAATGGTGGAAATTTTACTTGCACCTGTAGAACCAGATTTTTGCAGTTCTTCTTTCGTTTGTGAGAAATGGGAATATTCTCGGATAGATTTGTTATTAAATTCTAGTTTTGCTTTTCCTTTACTGTCATGAATAGAGAAATATGAGTGAACACCTGCAATTGATTTGATAAAGAATGCAAAAACGCACTATTCGCTGTCGAGTCATTGGTACTAATTTTTTGAAGCTTACTAGTTCGTTACTTGTCAACTAAATGCCAGTCATCGGCATCGTTATTGCTATTTTCATTCGTTCTTTTGCATGGATTCGATAGAGTCTTAGTTTTCTTTGAGAAATTGTCACGAGAAAACTGTTCGGTGGCTCCTTTCTCAACTTTATCCATCGGTAAAACGTATTTTCAAGCCTTGATAAATCTAATAGTTGTTGTTGAGAAAATTTCGTTTTTGAAAAACACAATCAAAATTTGCGCAGAAAAAGAGAGAATGACTTGATCAGTATTTCACGCTCTATCAAACCATATTTTAATAGACGAAAAGGCTTCCACTGAAATTTTGCATTTTCACGACATTAATATTTCGAGTGGAGCGCCAACATCGTTTTCACTCAAGAGTACTCTCGTAAAGAGCAACAGAAATTCTAATTCAGAAGTAAACATAGTACAGAAGCAGCGAATTGAAAAAGCTTCATTAATACAAAGTTGTTTATAACGTAAGGTGCAGGTAATTCAATTTTTAAACGAAGTTTTTCTTTTTCATTACATATTTCGATAGATCTTGACGCGCTGACCACGAATATCACCCTCAAATTTTTATTTCAAAAGCGAGACCTTTGAACCATACGTTATCCGATAGGTCTTGATCCTGGCAAAAAAAGTATAATTCCAATTTTCCTACTTTCTCCTCACTTTAATATACGTAGGGATATCCAAAAGTAGTGTCGACGACATTTTATCACCACTTAGTTAACTTAATAAAAGTTTCTTTTTACACAGGACGATTGAGAAAAAAGTGCTCTTTCTTTCTATGCTATTTGATCATACTTCACATAATGTAATGGTAATAAATGTTTAGTAAGATTCGTTTCGTCATCATTCGTGCTCGTTATATTAGCTTATAACGAGAAAAGATAAGTTAGTTTCCCATACTCCAACATATTGCATCAATGATCGAAACATACCGTAAGTTGCAGCATAAAAAGCTCTATAATTTACATAAGAGCACTTATTCCACAGTTGTGCTTTTCGTTTTCTAAATGGACAAAACTTGAAGAGGTTAGATTTTGGGTTTTGTAAAAATTGTCCGTATAGAAATGTGCTCTTTTTGAAAGCAATGATAATCAGTTTTACTGTGTAGATTGTAGAGCTTTTCACGCTGTATCTCTTAGTAAATTTTGTTTCTTAATAGCACACATCAGAAATTGAAAACTGTGATGCAAACTTATAACGAGTATGAATGATAACGAAACGAATCTTACTGAAAATTTTGTTACCATTATGTTATGTGAAGTATGATCAAATAGCATAGAAAGAAAGAGCACTTTTTTTCTCTATCGTCCTGTGTGAAAAGAAACTTTTATCAAGTTAACTAAGTGGTGATAAAGTGTCGTTGACATTATTTTTGGATACCCCGAAGTAAACTGTCCTTCTTTTATCTCAGAAATGAGAAAGTCAAGAAGGTGGTTTTTCGCGTTTTTCTTCTCTTACTTTTCGTTTAGCATAGCTCATATTAATCGTGACTAGGTTAAAAGCGATCCTGATCACGATAGGATATGCTTCGAATCTATGGGACCATCAGTTCGGAAAAGTTTACTTGAAGTATGCACAAAAATTAAGGGCAAGTAGCGTGTAGTAAGTTATGTCATTTGTTTCAAGATACTATAAATTAAGGTAAGGATGTGTGTATTTGATATGAGGAAAGAAAACAGACAAAGGACGAAGATGTTTGAGGGTTTCCGATAACTTTGGACATTACTAGTACAGGATGAAGAGAAGAAGAGTATCAAAACGGGCTTATAGCCTTTTTCTGAGTTATATGCATGAATAGTCTTTCAAAATCTTTCAATCAGTTTTCTATCGAATTGTTCGCGAGCGTCGCCGCTTAAGTGTACCAATTGTGTAAAATTCTGTTCGGGTTAGAAAAAGAGAATGTGAATGCAAGAAGAACGTTACCTCAGAAACCGCCAATTTAATACATTCAACGCGATAGAAGCCACCGGTGGGTCCCGCTTGACATTCCATATTTTCATCTCTAGATACTTTTTATTAAAAAGCGGCATATACTGTAAGATGCAGTGTGAAAAGCTCTACAGTCTCCACAGCAACACTTATTTTAATTGTATAATTTTTGTTTTCAGACAAAGTAAAACTTTAAGGTACTCCTTTTCGTGGTTGCGAAACGATCATTTTTTCTTATTTCACCGTTTTATCAACTAATATGAGTTCGTAAGAAAAAATAAAATATACCACAAGATACACTGTGAAGTGCTCTACAATCTACATCGTAAAGCTTATTTCAATTGTGTACAAATTTCGACGCAAAATACTATAACCTCGAAGCTACCTCAAAAAGTCGTAGCACACAGTTTTGCGTTTTCTTGAAAATAAAAAGTACACAATTGAAATAGGTTTTACGGTGTAGATCGTAAAACTTTTCACACTGCATCTTGTAGTATATTTGGTTTTCTAGTAAAGTGTATTTAGAAATTGGATTTTCTGTGAAGATCGAATTGCATTGAATGTGGTAAAAGCTTGATGTCAAGCTAGTAAAGTTTGTAATTCACGCAACTTGACCTTGTTTGAGATGCTCAAGCCTAATTCGACTCTAATCTGAAGCGACCCTTTGGACTTGCCTTCCAGGCTACTCAAAGAGAAATAACAATCTAGCCTTTGTCATTGACCATGTTCAATAATCTTTCCGATTGAGACAGAATTAACTCATTGTTGAAATAATTATCTATTCCTATCATCTATTGCGGAGTTTCTTTTTTATCTAAAATTTTATAATCTTCATACGCTAATTCAGCTCTACACTGTGAAAAAAAAAGGAGGTCTACCGAACTGTAAAAGTTTGGCACAGTCTTACGAAACGATTTTAAGTTCTGTGGCATATAAATCGTTTCGTAATTTCTATAAAGAACCTTTTTGAGTTCCGAAAATTGCAGAAGGTTCGGAAGTGTAATTGCGAAACCCTGAGGAAGTTTCGTGCACCATATACTGAACTTCGCTAGTTTCGCATAGTATTTAAAGGTTTCGTATTTAGTCTACGAAACCAGTCATAGTTTCGTAAGTGCTCTAATAGTTCTGGACACTTTGTATGAAACTAGTCATGGCTCCGTAAAAGATGTATTGAACCAATACGTCATTCGCAAAACTAGGAACAGTTTCGTACAATGTACCCTGAACCTTTTCCATATTTTACGAAGCCACTGATAGTTTCGTAGAATAATTAAAGGTTCCGTATATCTTATACGAATCTATTGAAAGATTCGAAAAACATTAAAAGGTTCAGTATATATTATACGAAACTGTTCATAGTTTTGTAAATGATGTATTGGTTCGGTGCATCTTCTGTGGAGCTATCCATAGTTTCGTACAATGTGTCGGAAACCAATAGAATACTCACGAAACTGCACATAGTTTCGGAGAACATACGTAGAACCTTTTAAAACTTTACGAAACTACCTGTAGTTTCGTAACATATGTATTGAACCTTCACATAATTGGCGGAGCCGTTAATGGCTTCATAAAATATGTATCGAACCATTATGTGGCTTTCGAAACTACCGATGGTTTCGTAAAATGTATGCGAAATCTTTGCAATACTCACGAAGATATTCACGGCTTCGTAAAAACTATACCGAACCATTTAACCATCCGCAAGACTGTTGATGGCTCCGTATCAGATATATGAAATTTTCAGACGTGCTACGAAACCAATAATACTTTGGTACAACCTACACGAAACCATTAATTAATTTTCGAAATCATCGATGGTTTTGTACTATGTATACCGAACCTTTAGGTAGATTCCGAAATTGTTAATGGATTAGAAAAATATATACTGAACCATTAGATGATTTACAGAACTATCTGTTGTTTCGTACAATACAAGTAAAACTATCATACGACTTCCGAAACCGTTGATGGCTTCATATTATATATACGGAACGTTCTGATGTTCTACGAAACTATCGGTGGTTTCGTACAATCTACGCTAAGCCAACATCTAACTTTCGAAACCATCATAAGTTTCGTGCAATCTGTACGAAACCGTTTTACGACTTACAGAACCAATGGGGTTTCATAATATATATGAGAAACTTATGAATATTCTACGAAATCATTTATTGGTTTCATCTAATGTATGCAAAGCAGCTATATAAGAGTTACAAGTATAGATAAGTTTCGTATAATAAATACTGTATCTTCCAATGTTTTAAGTCACTCATGATTTTCTTTGGAAACATATGTAATAATTTGCACTATCGTTAATTTCTCATTGACTTATTTGACTATAAATATCTTTATTTACTGTAATATTTAACTTGAGAATACTACTCAGGGTAAAGATACAACAGAATATAGTAGAGCTTATTATCACAAATTACAGACATAAGAAAAAAATATTGAACAACTGTCTGTACGAATATATAATACATAAATTAGAGAAAAAGATCTAAGAAAGACCGAATCAAGTGGTTAAACAGATAATACGAGGCTTATTTATCAAATTCTAAATCTAATTAGCTAAGTCTTAACAGATTGATTCATCATATTTAGTGCTTTGGAAAACAAGGAAACGATATTTTGATTCCTATTAATCACTTGCTCAGTTTATTATAATTGTTACATAAAATTAAACTGAATCTGAATCACTAAAAGGATCGCAAAAAAATTATCATATGCATTATATAACTTATTTCAAGTTTTGCAATAAAGAAAAAGTATCATCTGATTCAATGAACGATTCAATATTTGATAGATCTATTAGGCCAATTTCATTAAACTAGTTCATGTATCTATAAACTAGTCTGAATTTTTTACTTACTGATTTTCGATTCTTAGTTTATGACAAAATTTTATTTATTTTTTATAATACGTAAACACTCTTCCTTTCGCTATTTCGATTCTGTTTGTTCTATCTGTTTATGTCGCTGGTATACGTGAAACGCTATTCTTTAAAATAACCAATCATATACGAATCCGAAGAATATCATTTAAAATTTTTTGAACAAAGAATAGAGTTCAGCTTTTTATTCTGATTCTCAGCTTATTAAATTATTTGTTTTTGCTCGTTATTTTTGACTGATTTATCGTCTGATATTCATCCATTCAATTACGTGATCAAACAATTGTTTTAGTTAGGTAATCCAGGATACATTTCTTATTGAAAAAAAAATCATTCATCTTTCAATTTTTCTTTGATTATAGCGATTTGTTTGAATTTATTGCATTATTTTCATTCATCATATGTGGCTATAGTCACTTCTATCTATCATCTTTACTTACTTAATTTATTGATAAAATATTACTTGAACCAGGTAATAGAAAAAAAAACAAATTTCTTAATTCAAAGAAAAAGGTATTAATTTGTAAGTATACATCGTGTTATTTTTCGCTGTTTAGATTTATTGGATAATTTATATTGATCGCATCTGACTATTTTGTCTTCTAACTGCTATCTTTATTTATACAATCAGATAATCAAATATTATTTGACTTAGGTAAAATAGAAAAGATTTTTTGTTTAAAACAAAAAGTCGTTAAATTTAACCATAAATTTATTTATATTGACTCTTTTAGATTTCTGGGATATTTGTATTGATTATTTTTTTTTTATTATCAATTCTATTTATTATCTTTACCTATTCAATTTGGTGATCAAATATTACTAGAATTAGGTAGAAGAAAAAGCACTTCTTATTTAAAAAAAAGCCATTCATTTTTTAATATATGTATTTATTTATTTAGATTTCTTGGATAATTTTCATTAGTTATCTTTGGCTATTTATACTTCTATCTACCGTCTTTATCTATTGATCCTGGGGTAATCAAGTATTACTTGGATTAGGTAAACGCGAAAAGCAAATTTCTTATTTAAAGAAAAAGTCATTAATTTTAAGTCATACATAGATTTATTTTCATTTATTTAGATTTATTGAATAATTTGTATTAATCGTCTACGGTTATTATCATTTAACTATCTATTATCTTTGTTTATACAATTTGGTAATCAAATATTACTTGAATTAAGTATAAATGAAAACATTTTTTTTAATTAAAAAATTATTCTTTTTTAATATATACATTGATTTCTTTAGATTTCTTCAGAAACTTTCATTCATTATTTCTAATTATTTTCACTTCTAAGTGTGATCTTCATTGATTTAGTTTGATTATCAAATATTAAGGTAAAATTAAAAAAATTCAAAATAAAATCTTTGATTTAAAATATATATTGATGTTTGTTGATTTAGATACCAAGTGATTACTAATGGAAAATTTATCTTGCAATCAAGTTATAACTTGGATTAAATCGTTTATTGATGACGAAACAATTGTTCGATTTTTCAAAGGTACAGTGCACTTTATATGACAATGCTAAGAATTGCGGTTACATAGAAGCATAGAAGAGAAAATGAAGATTTTTAAAGATGCCTAAGTAAAAAAAATTGTTTAAAAAATCTTCTTTTATATATTGGTCATAAAAAACTCGCGTAAAAATCCAAGAAAACTTTTCTACTTTCGAAATAACTTAGTCTTGTTAAATTGACGCACATTTCTTGAAATAAACGTATGTCCGAGATTTTCTAATATTTTTAATTCTTATCAGATTGAAGAAAAACAAATTCGAAGAATGAACGAGCAAATAAAAAATAGTTATTCGATATAAAATGCCCTTTTATATTAATATACGCCAGATAATAGTTTATTGTATTTTTTAAAAAAGTAGCACGTTAATTATATGAAGTTTCTTTTTTTAGTAATATAAATATTTTTGACAATATTATATTAGTTAAAGTATCCGTTCTACTTGACCGATCGTTATGTCTGAAACCCATTACTTTTGCCCTCTTTGTATTACCCCAAACGTTTTTACAAAGTATTCATTGTTATACAAACATATTCGTGAAAATCATCGTGACGATTCTTCTTTTTGCATTCGATGTGAATTAAGTACTTTTTGCGGTTCTCGATACTCAACTTTCGATAGCTACCGCAGCCACATATATCGTTATCATTGTTCTCTTCTCGACAATCTCAACAACAACAATGCTATTATATCATCAAACATTAACGACATTACACATAATATGGAAGATTTTTCTTTAGATCCTATACCAGATAATTTCGATCCTTTGATTTATACAGACGAAGAAGCTGATGAAATGAATTTTAATTCTTTTAATCTTGATCCAATTACTCTTCCGATTAACGACGAAAATATAACTTTTAAGAGAATTGCAGAATTCTATACTCGTTTTCTTCTTGAATTGAGTGAGTTTCACTTACTTCTACAGAAAATGGTTCAATCTATTTCGTCATATATTTCCACATTTCTTGATATGATTGTTAAACTGATTAAAATAAAGACATCAAATTCAACTTTTATATCATCTACTGACTTTGATGATACTTTCGCACAAATTAATTCAATCATTAATTCAATTTCGAAAAGTGAATATCAATTCTTAAAGCAATGTAAGAATTTTTTCCACTATGAAGATCCAACTGAAATAGTTTTAAACATAAATGAAGAACGTGCTTATTACATACCTTTAAAAAAAAGTATAGGAAGCATGCTTCAAAATGAACAATTATTGAAATCAATAATTGATAATATTAATACATTGTCGAATTATGTAGCTAAAGATAAAGATCTGATCTTATCAAATCGACAAGGTCGTTCAATCGTATCAAACATATCTCGCCAACCAAATCCAAACGCTTTATTACTTAAATTATATACAGATGGGATCTCTATTACTAATCCTATTGGTGCTAAACGAGATTTTCACAAGTTCACTTGCTTTTACTATCTCTTGGATGATATGTCCGACATTACTCGATCAAAAGTAAATTCGATTGGGTTATTTTCTATGTGTTATACGAAGCATTTGACCGATCAAAATAATCGAACGATATTAATGAATGTATTAGTAAACGACTTGAACGATCTACAAAATGAAGGCATTACAGTTGCATGCGCATCAAGTAGAATATATTTCGTTTTTAGTACCGTATGTGCTGATAATTTAGCTGCCCACGAAATTGGAGGATTTCAGCAGACATTTAGCTCGGGAAGTTTTTGCCGACATTGCTACATCACATATGAACAACGACTAATTCCATTAACTGATTTATCATTTTTAACACGAACCAAATTGAAACACGACATGATCCTCGATCAAATTATTAACAACAATAATAATCAAACTATACAAGGAATTAAATGCAATAGCTGGTTTAAAGATCTCATTGGTTTCCATTCCGCTGAGTCCTTACCACCAGATTTAATGCATGATGTAGCCGAAGGTAATAAACAGTATAACTTACATTTTTATATACGAAAAAAACATTTTTATATCGTTCAGGTTTGTGTCCATTGATCATTTGTATTTTATTGAAAGAAGCTATACAAAAACATATTTTGTCTTATGCGCAAATTGAACAGCGCTTGATGGACTTCAATTTTGGGTTTAATGACTTGTCAAATAAACCTCCACCGATTAAAAAGAAACATTTGGCTAAATCAAATATTATTGGTACCGCTAGTCAGAAGTTATGCTTATTTAGACTGCTGCCAATGATTTTTTATGACATTATCGATGATTTAACATTTTTTAATTTGTACACAATATTACGTGAGATCATTAGCTATCTCTATGCTCATATTATCAGAAAATCTTGGTTACCTTATATTGATTCATTATGTAAATCGTTTCATACATTAATGATTGAACTTTTACCTGATCATATCATTCCAAAAGTACATTTTCTTACGGAGTATTGCCGTTCAATCGAAAAACATGGTTTACCTATACTTAATTCTTGTATACGTTTCGAATCAAAACACCAATACTTCAAACAAATCGCTAACCGTAGTCTCAATTTCAAAAATCCTCTTTTCACTATGTCTAAACGACATCAACTACGTCAATGTCTACTTAACAAATTAGAATCGTCCGGTTTCTCACCATCTATAACAGTTACCTCATCCAAATCAATTGAATTTTCTAAATTTCCTATTCCAATCCAACGTTTATTAAAGAATGACATTAGTGAAAATGATTCAATATATGAAATTTTATCTGTTTATTATCATGATATTAATATAAGACAAAAATCTGTATTTGTCCAAGATCTTGTTCATACTGAAGAAATTCCGACATTTTGTCAAATACATTATATATTAAAAATTAGAGACAAATGGTTTGCAATTGCAGAAAAATTACATACAAATTCATTCAATGAAAAACTATGGGCTTATGAAGTTCAATATACAGGATCATTAGTCAAAGTCGATATAGAACATTGTTTAGATTTATATCCGCATTGTCTCGATATCTACGTAGTTGAACAAACATATTATATAAATGTGTTAACTTGCTTAACTAAAAGATAAAAAAAACATTCTTCTTTCGTATATTCATATACTAGTTGACCTTTTTAATAAATATATAATTAAGTTAAGTTTTCTTTACATAGTATTAATATTAAGTTCAAGTTTTTTTTATTTAATATTTAAAACTTAATATATAATATCAAGTGTTAAGTTTAACTATTAACATTTAATATTAAATACTACTTATCAAGTTTTAAATAGTAAATAAAAAAAATTTGAATTTAATATTATTATAAGGTAAAGAAAACGTAACTTAATTATATATTTAGTAGAAAGGTCTTTACCTATATTCACAACAAAAAGACTGCTCAATTCGACAAACAGTTAACTTATAACTTATATTTTTCCATATCATCTATTAGTTCCTTTTTATGGAAACTATTTTTTTTCTGTTTAGACGAAGATATTGATGGTGCAACATTACTTTTGCTGCAGCATGAAGATATTATAAAAATATTTCCTCGAATTAAAGACCGAGTAAAATTTGTTGATCGACGTACAAAGTTGACAGAAAATTTCAATGAACATTATATAGATACTGATGAAACTTCAGGTGATTTCTTTAAACCAACTTTATTATTCTCAACATCATCATCATATTTTTTAGATACATCACAACATCATACTTTACCACATTCACCTATTTTAGTTACGACTGAAGAAAATCAAAATAGTCAAGCAGGTGATGATATATCATCAAATATTAATAATGATGACAATGATGATTTCCATGATGGAGCACGGCTACCTACAGATTATGAAGGTCCAAAACTATCTGAAAGAATACAATATTATATTGATCAAAATAATCTTTCGAAATTTAATCCACATACAAATTTACGTGCTGAATTACTAGCACTTCTTTTCGATGATGTAACAAGAACACACAAGTTACTGTAAGATATTATTGTCCATAATATTTTTCATATTTATATATATATATATATATATGGATTTAGTTATCCTAATCATGATGAATACATGCTTATGGCTAAATCAATTGTACAAAAATTATGCATCCCATCAGCTTTAGCTCGTGAAGCAACAGTAAGGAAAACTAACAAATTAATTCAAAATATATATCTTCTTTTTCTATAGAAAGAATGGCATGAATCAATAAAACTAAAATTTAAGCGTGAACGTAAACCTTTACAAATGAATAATAAATTGGTTAAGTCTAAACAATCTAAGTATGGTAATGGCAAAACAAATGGTCGACCAAAAACGAAAAGTATTGTTGCACAAGCTGAACGTCGCACGAAAGATATAGTAAGTGATAAATTAACTTAAAATAGCATATCATCTTGTATATTTTAATAGCCTTTTATCAATTTATATGATGGTCAGAATGAAAATCTTTCATCTTTAGCTAATCAGATGAAAGTTGAATTACTTGAGGATAATCCTGATAATAATATTCTTCATGATCTTTGGCGACAATCGTTTAATATTCGGCGTTTACATGTTCGTGAATTACAAATACATGAATTACTTGAACGATTTCCTGGTTATCATCGTGCCGATTTGGTAAGAGATATTAATAATAATCAATTAAAAATCATTTTTCGAAAAAACTTATAAATAAACATGTTAATTTTATATTTCGTAATTGTTTTTTCTTCTAGCTCTTAGCAGAAGTGAAAGACTCTGCCGGTGTTGATCTTTATCAAAATGTTGAAGAATTATTATCAAAGTTCTTTGACTGCTTACCAGATAATAATTGCTTTTTATCGGGTAAGATGCAATAAAACAAAATCTAGAAAAATATCAATGAAAAGATTGAATTGATGTCTATAATGATCTGAATGACCTTATTTATCTATAAAGCCCTTGACACATTAGAAGACCCGGGGTCTTCTATTCTGTCTTATCGTTCAAAAGTTAAAAGGGGGTCTTCTACTATGTCCATTAAAAAAGTCATATTTAATGATAGTCTTAACGACAGTTTCTTGTTTTTATGCATTTTTGCTCAATACATTGTTAGTATATGAGTTTATTAAGCTTAATCGACGCTCGTATAATAGAAAACAACCAGATAATACCTCAGTGCAAATAACAACAACTTTGGTTAAGGGGAGGGGAGCTCCTCTTATAGCAATACAGCTAACATACGTTAAAAAATTGCTACGATTTATAATAGCTCTAATTTTCTTGCTTATATTGAAGTTTGACTAGTATAAATGGAATGTATTTACAGTAAAATGTACTACGATCTGAATTGTCTGTTTACAGCTGGTTCAGATGAATATGATTGCCCACTAAGAAACATTTTATATAAAAGAGCTATTAGATGCACGTTGAAGTGATTTTACGGCCGTTTATGTCTATTTCGAACAATGGTTTTGCATTTTTTTGCGTTAAGAGATCCGTTCTCATACAAAGAAGCTGTGTTTTGAAGAACATGACTCGATGCGTGTCCCAGAAGATATCTTCTTTCCAACTATGCATGAGCTCTTCTTTAATAAGGACGTGCCAGAATTTTTATAAGAAAGTGTATAGATAGAGCGATGTTTTAAGTAATCGATAACGACAGTTTACTTAATATGTTTTTGTTTGAGAGAGATCTCTTTATGTGACATCTTTGTATGTGCGTCACACTAATTAGGCTATATAACCGTGCGAAAGAATTTTTCTTGTAGAAAACTTTATAAGTTTCTTCAGAACATGTTGCAACGAAGCAGTAAAGTGACCTCCAGACACTTCCTTTTGTAAAGAAACGTATTTTCTAATTATTGTTCTATCTTATTAGTTTTTTTCATGAAGTGTTCTACTCGGAATCGATACATCGCTAAGACGATGGCAGCAAACTATTGTTCATACTCAACTTAAGTATTGATATGTACATAAAAGCTAAAAACAATTCATTAAATTGCACAAAATGATTTCAAAAATTCAATTTTCAGAGGGGTCTTCTAATCTGTCTTTTGCATTGCTTATTCAAGGGGGGTCTTCTATTATGAGAGGGTCTTCTAATATGGGGAGGTCTTCTAATGTGTCCAGGGCTTTATGTTAGTTAAGGATAAATTCATCATTTATTTAATGTAGTTTTAAGACGTAAAATATAAAAAAAATTGATCTTGAACTTTTTTCCAATATGCTACTAATTTTGATTATGATATACTTTAATAGTTATAGAAACTTTGGACATTCTTTTTGCTATATTCCTTTTCTCAAATAAGATTAAGTTTATTAAAAATTCTAATATTTAAAGTTTTTTATTGTAGACGTATTACCCATTCGAATTATAAGAATTCTATGCAAACAATTCGCTGATTCAACTGGTAATGTCTTCACGTACAAAGTAAATTAATTTATTCATCTATTCAATATATAATGTCTTTTTTAATTTCATATATAGGAAGTACTCGTGCCATATCCGTGTATAAAGATTCTAGAGCAAAGTTTTGAAATTTATCTTGATTTTCATCGTGTTACTGAAACAAATTCATCTTCAACTGCTCTTGCTTTACTCGTATCACTTTATTATATTTTTGAAATTCGATTTGCATATCACAATAGATGTTGTCGACTTTTATATAGTATATTATTTGAAGATACACATCATTTAAACAAATCTTTGAAATACTTATTGAACAACTGAAATTACCAAATTATTAATCGACCGTTAATAAAACGACAAGCAGTTGTTATGAGCACAACAGAATGCTATACTCAACCATCAGCTGATAATGAAAATATACCATCATCTTCATCCAATAGTTTTACTCAAGTAAGTCGCTTGGAACAGTTTTACAAAAAGAATAATATTTCGAGATCACAGTCTTATTAGAATAACAACAGTATCATTTCAAAACTATATGTATCTAGACATAAAGAAAAAAATTCTTTAATTAAAGCTCACGTTTTGTTTAACAATATGATTGTCGATTAATCCGAACCAAAAAAAAAGACACACTGTAGAATCAAAAACTATTTTTAATTCATAATCGAACTACGTACTATCAGTAAAAAAAAGATCTGTATCGCGGAACTATATTCTAAAATAATTCTTCGATTCTTTAAATTAAATATAAGTTCGTCGTAAATAATTTTACAATCATTTTTTTGTAAAGTAATGGAAAAATACGTAATTATAAGTTATCTAGGACATTTTCTATATTGTCAATCATATTCTTATTCAAATTTCATTTCTACTATAATAAAAAAATTTATATATTTCTTAAAATATAAGTATCATAATAGATTGTACTGGTGCCTATCAAAATTATTGAGAGATCGTTAAACTATCAACCAATGAAACTCTTCAATAATATCTATCAGATGCTTAGAAGATTCTTTTTATTAGTTTTTTTCCTTTTAACGACTTTTCTAGACTAATATATTTCATAAACCATATATCATACTGTTGCTTTACTTTTAAAACTTCAAATCAAAATAGATAGAGAACCGCTTTTTTTTCAGAGGATATTCGAAAATACACACTTATATATTTCTTTCCGTCATTTATTCTCCTAACTTTCTTTTACTTCAATTTTAGATTGATGATATAACCCTTCAATCAAATTCGCAAGTTCAATCTTCTTCATCTCGTTTGAAATTAACCACCTCAAACAACATTTTACAAGATACATCAAATTCAATGGACGAAGATAATTCTGATCAATCTTTAGATTTTACTCATCAGCATCAATTCAATCGTTTTTCAACTATTTTGGTTCCAGTTGCTGATTCTCCAATGAGTTCACCAACTACTCCTCAAAATAAAACTCAATCATCGTTTGCAACTCAAGCATTTAATGATAATATTTAATTCACAAAAACAAGTTGAAATGAATGATTTACCACGTGATCTGTACCCAAAACAAAACGAACTTCAACATCATCCATCTAAAGAAAAAGTAGTACCAAGTTCCAATCTCAAACGAAAACGTAAACAGAACAAATCATCATCTTCATCAACAATACCTCAGAAACAATCTTCACGACTTGCAGCAAAGAGAAGCCGTATTGAATGAAACTACTTTAAAGACTCATTTATTTCATTATCTCCTCTTCCTCATACATTATTAACTATTGTTTTATTTTTTTGCAAGTTTATAACTCACACTTTTTTTGTTCTTCTAATATATTAAGGAAGAGGAGGCGTTTTAGTGAGATAAAATTAATTCTATCTGTGTTTTAGTAACATCTAGGACGGTAATATAAAAACAGTCAGTCATATTTTAGAAGTTAAGTAACTACTTTATATATTTTGTTTAACTTCATCTCATAAGACAAAAAACGCTAACTTATATATGACAAAAGTAACTTTATTACATACATTCACATTAAAATCTTCCCAGTATAACTTGTAAGTGATATTTATCAAAATAACAAATATACTTCATTCATTATTTTTAGGTTTACATATTCCCGATATAATTCGTAAGACAGGCAAGAAAAAAATATATTTCAATTCTTATCGTTAAGTTGAGATCATTCAAAAAAGATAGTAAGTCTTTTATATTAAAAAATTCTTTCATTTCTTTTCTTTAGATCGCAATCATTTAGGAAAAAATGATGATTAACGTATACAGGAAAATTTTTTTATTTTGTTAGATCTTCGTTCTAATCCCAAAAGTAAAAAAAATATATATATTCAATAAGAATAAATGAAAATTTTATTTATTCTCTTTAAGTTGAAATCAGCTCAATGTAGCTGGTTAATAATTTAGGAAAAAAAACTTTTACTTCCTATACTTCGGTTCATATCATTCGAAAAAATGGTAACTATTATATTAGAAATAAATAATTTGTTTGAATTCTTCTTAGATTCATCTAATAACAAAAAACGCTCGTAGTTGATATTTTAACAAAGTTTTGTTTATTCGCTCTGTTTAGATTTATACGACTTCAATGAAATTGCTAAATGCTATTTTACAAAGAAAACTTATATTTATTAAATTTAATTTTACTTAAACCCAATAAAGTTAGTAAGTTATACATGAAAAAAAGTCGATTACATTTATTATATTTAAGTTAGTACAATTCGAATATAATTCAAAAATTCTATTTAAAAGAAATTAAATTATTTTTTATTTAGATTTGTGTCATCGGACTGAAGCTAAGTAGTAAGTGATATTTTTGAAATAAAAAATTTGATTATTTTTATTTAGATTTAAATGATTTTATAAAATTTAGTAGGCTATATATCAGGAGTACAAATATATTATATTTATTATATATAAATTCACGTTATTCCAATGAAATTGGTAAGTGATATATAAGAAATAAACATTACACTGTACTTACTATATTTTAGGTTATATGAGTGGAAGAAAATTCGTAAATTATATATGAAAAAAACATACATTATACTTTTCATATTGTGACACACTTGATTCCAATTTACTCGGTAAGTTATATATAAGGATACATATACTATTAATCTTCTTGCATCTAGATTCATATGATTCAATAAAAATAGGAACTGACATATAAGAACAAAAATATGATTTTTTCTATTCAAGTTTCAATGATTTCATTATTAATTCGTAAGCTATAAATAAGAGAAACTTAAATATTTTGAAATATGTTTTAGATTTATATGACTCCAATAAATTTGGTAAATCTATGTTAGAAAAAAATCCACCTTCTTAATTCAACTTCAAAGGATTAAAACAAACTGGCAATTAATATTTTGACAAAAATATATACTTGTTATGTTTGGATTGACATGATTGAAAATAAAATAGTAAGTTGTATCTACGAACAAAAAACTTATTATGTTTTTTTATATTTAGGTACGCATGATCAAGTTGATAACCAATGTATAAGAAGAAAAATATATTCTACTGACTATATTTAGATTCACTTCATATAAATAAAACTGGTAAATGATGTTTTCGAAAAAAATAGAATTTTATCCATTATATTTTAGGCTCACAAAATAAGAATAATATTGTTCAGTGACATTTTATGCAAAGTAAATTTTACTGGTTTTAATTATCTTCAAATGATTCATAAAATAGTTGTAAGTAATATTATAAAAAAAACTAAGAAATTTATTCTATCTATCTAGATTTGCCTATTCATATAAAGTTCGTTAGTGCTGTATAGGAAAACTAATTTTATTTCGTTATTCAAGTTCACATCATTCTAATAAGTTGGTAAGTTATA
>JAJEKB010020510.1:0-34285 GCA_022393335.1 Macrotrachela quadricornifera | reverse complement strand
TGTTAGGTAGTGGAAGACAGGATATATTCCACTACCTTTGTTGTTCTCTTTCTTTTCTATTGTTATATGTTATTCTCGCATGTAGGTTATTTCTTTCGTTCTCTTCATTGGATTTTTCCCTTTTCTCTCGTTCGTATATTCCTATATATGTATAGGGATTTTTCCTTCATGTTGTTCATCCATGGGATTTTCCATCCGATGGATTTTTGCGTTTTGTTATGACTATATATAGTTGTCGTTTTGGCTCTAATAAAGGAGTAGTGGAGATAAGAAATAGTTATACCTAACATAAGTGAATTTTAACAGACTTATGAAATAAAATGGTATTATTTATATGCCAGAGAAACATGTATTTTTAGCGTTTGTTAAAAAATCGTCATATTATATTCATAAGATTTCATCATAGACTGTGAATATCTATGGATCTTCTATTCAAGTTTCCTTGGGTTTATATTGTATCTCGGAAATTTGAAATTTTAGAAATCCGCTGTTTTTTCATTAGTAGAAATAATTACATGTTTTGAAAAATACAAATAATTTTTTTAAAGAATAAAGCATATTTTCAGACATAATTCTATCTATAGTTTATGTATAAGCACTTCTTTTTCCATTGCTGATTGTCTGAATCATTAGTTTTTCTATCATTTTCTTGATATTTGATACTTTAGTAATTCTCTTCTCCTACTAAAAGAAAAGTGAAATGCAGCATCATCGAATAATATAAGCATTTGCGCTTTTATATAGACGTAATGCGCATATGATATACTCTTTTTCTTTCTATAGTATATATTTAATAAAGCCTTTTTTTCTCCTTTTTGCTGTCAAGCAATGATTGCATCAATGTACATTCATTTTTTTTCTCTCTTATTTGTATTAGTGTATAATATAGAGTCGATAAGTTTATTTTATTCTGCTCTATATCTTGGTTTCGTTTAAATGAAAGTATATGATTGAATCTTCTTGCTTTGATTAACATACATATCAATTGTTTGTGATAGAGAAATTTTTCTAATATTTAAATATTCTAGATTGAGTTTAAAATGATAATGTGCCAAACATAAATATATAGATAAGCTGTTGATTTTCAAAGATAATAATTACAACATTTTCATTTCAGGAAGCACATATTTGAGATATCATTTCGATAAGTATAACTCACGTTCATGATACACCTATCAGAATTTGTTACAAAATAATTTTTCGCTTCTCCTTCTATATTGACCAAGATATCGCCAAAGCTCTTATAAATTTTAAAGACACACAAGCGAATATCAAAACATGGTGGTGAGAAACCATAAGAATATGATTATTCAAGATAAATATTACTATCTATTAGCATCTCGACATACGAGACAACTGTGTATCTTTATTGATATTTTTATCTTTACTTACAAAGAAAATAATGGAAAATAAACCGATTAATACCTTACTCAATTGTATTTCCAACGTTCAACTTCTCAAAAGTCAATCATCTTCCCACAAGTTAAACTTGTCTGATTTTTCTCCGATCAAATTAGCTGCTTGGGGTGCCGAACATTCAGGTGATTTAAACTATCATGTAGAATTGGCACGTCGTATTGCATTGACATATGATGATGCTCATCAAATTATTGTTTTTGATGATCCTGCATTCATTTTTCCAGAATGAAAATGTACTAAATCCATCTGTATTTCTAGTTTGGATCGAACTCTTCTACTCACTCTTTGGTTATCAACTGGTTTTCGTCGTGGTAGACAAATACTTGTTTATGCGCCACCTAATTCAGTTGAAATGGAAAATTATTTAAAGTTGAAAAAACTTTTTGAGGGATATCTTCAACGTTCAATTAGTATTAAAATTCTCTATGTAGATTTAACTGGTCATTTATTTAATCTTATTGAATTATTTAAAAAAAGTCCAGAAAATTATAAAGATATATGTGAAATATTTGCTCAACACTTATCAAAAGAATTCTATAGAAAATATTATCTGCATATCCTTTAACGACATATTAAAACTATAACACAAGACGTCAAACAGTCATTTGTATTCCCTTATGAAATGACTAAATTTCACCAAAAGGAGCTTTAATATTATTCTGATCGGTTAAAATTGTCTGATATACCAACAATTGATAAAGTAAAACATAACTTATTTTTACGTGCAAATGGTTTCAATGCTTTACCAAAATTATTAGCTGTCTCACCGAATGGAACATTGATTGATAATTATGAACAATATATTGACACACTTAGGCATCTCGACTTAACACATACAGAAAATATATTACATAATGTTGAGGTAAATATATCTCCACAAACCGTGATACGTAGTTGCTTTATTATGTATACTGAATTCACTGGAATGAAACAATATCGGAGTGACTTTCGGCTTTTTATCATGACTTATTTTTTGTCCTAAAAATTAAATAGTATTTCTAATTATACAGATCTTTGCTCGAACTATAATTAAAGCTATCGATCATCTTTATCAGGAATTTTATTTAACATCATTTGTTAAATTGGATGAAAATGGTGCAACTGGTTTGTCATGTATGAGTCCATCTAAACATCCTATAATATACAATTTTAAAGAAGATACAGGTAAACGTCTTTGTTATTTATATGAATATATTCAAACGCAGATTACTAGACCGACAATAGGAGTTGTTGAAGAATTTATCGCACCACAAAAACGTTTTGATGATGTTGATGCTGATTATGGTATTTGTAGATTTGTTCTTAATGGCATCTTCTTTCCAACATCAATTAATTTAAGTCAAACAAGCAAAGAACAATACATTGCAATGGTAAAAGATTTAAAAATTCGAGTTTTTTTTTTATAAATCAATGTTTTTAATTTTAAACAAAAGTATCTTTTCGAAAATTTGATTTTTATTAGAAAACAAACTAAATTCTTATTTATTGGAAAAAAAGTAACATACTTGATTAAACTTTTTTTTCTTTTACAAAGAACTAAAAAATATATTATCAAAATAAAATTTTGTCTGTTTATATTCAGGTGAATTTCATCATCATCATTGCCTGATCTTTATGATTCACCAATTGATTGGCAACAAATGTCACAAACATATTCACATATGGTGACTTTAGAAGCATCAGAATTTGGTTATTACAATGGAATCTATGCAGGAAATATGTTTATAACAAAAGATGGTTATTTTGGTTAAGATGATGAACAAAGTGATTTTCTCAAATTTGATACTATGATTCATCCAAAATTGCTTGTAGATATAGATAGTAACGGACAAAAACAAACATTATCTAGAAATAAACATCAAAATAAAATAGAAGAACTTGTTCGCGAAACAGCCAAGAAAATTCTTCAAGATATACAAAAATCTAATATATAATCAATTCGTTTATGTAGAATATTCATTCATTTATTAATAGTGATAATACGTAAAATTATTTAATCTCGCAAATCACTATCCGAGTTTCTTTTTGTCTTCGAAGTGAAAAATAAAATTGTATTTTTGCATTGTTCGAGTTTGATTTTATTACTCTTATAATTATAATAAAAAAAGTAAATAAACTAATCATTTATAGATAAGAGAGATTGAGAAAAAGAAAACATTCATGATCTTAATAAAAAGATTGAATCAATACTTGACACTGTTTAAATAACTCTTCCCTATTGGCAGCGATCAAGTAAAACTTTTTATAATAAATATTTAATTGATATATTTTTCGTCACTTGTTGTGTACTCAAAAAGTTCATACATGATAGAATCGATCAATGTATCGGTCCGATCGTGTACACAATAACTCTTTAAAAAACAATTCGATTGTGATCAAAATTTTCCACATAGAATTGTCTCAGAATATACCTCAAGACGAGTTCGAAGATACGAATGATTTGTCAAGAAATTGTTGAATTATAGTCAGCAAGGACATTATTACCTATGCTTTGCTATACGAACATTAATGCAACCTGGTTTTCGTAAATGTTTTTTCTCCACTACTCTAAGAATCAAAGATAGAATGGACCATGTCGATCAGAAGTTTTTGAGAGTCTTCTATAATTTGTTTCAAACAACTTTGTTTGACGTCTATCTCGTTTTACAGGTATGTTTTTTTTGACCTTTAACCTCCTTCAAGGGCTATCTCCTTGGCTGTAATTAGAATCGTAATCCCGAAATTGATCGTGTGTTTATGTGCAGCGCAGTATTTCGGCTCTATGCAGTACTATATTTTGGAATACTCTTTGGGTCTCAAATACTGTATAATGGGATATCCATAGAGCCTCAAGGTCGATGTTATGAAAATGCCCATAGGTTTTCAACGGCAACGTTAAAATAAACAAGTTCCCATTGGTGTGAACAAATAAAGACTCTAGAACTATCTCCTCGTTGCATCCTATGAGACAAAAAGAAGGCATCCGTAGGGCCTACGAGTATTTCATTAGTGTCGACAGGAATGATTTTTTTTACACAGTTTGATCAAAATCATTATGTCGTCGATTATTTTTTACTTTTTGAGGTGCACATAATACTAGAATCTATATCCGAGGTTTCCACATTTATCTTACAGGTACCTTTAGATAAGATGATTTTTGAATGTGAATTTTTTCGATATGTACATTTCGAATGATATTTCGTTTGAGACACTGTAAATTACGGTCCATTTATTGTCGTAGGTTTACGGCACGAAAGCATTTACATTAACGTGAACGGTGGTACGTGATCGTTGACGATCGTCGTACCATTGATCTGGATACTCATGTTCACGATGGTATACAAACAATGTCTTTCTATAGATGTGAGTAAATGCATTTTTTTTCTTGTCAATACAATGAAAGTTTGTATTATTCTAATAATTATGTCTCTATTCATATGATATAATTATTACGGCATAATTCTACATGACTTGCAAAATCAAATTTCGAAGATTGAGGAAAACTTCCGAAAACAACCTTTTTTAAAGTTGAAACAGTGATGTCTATTTATATCCATAACTTATTTTCTTTTATCCTTGTTTGTTAATTGTCAAATCATTCATAGTTATAAATGTCTTCTCATTGTATAACTATCATATCAATATCTCTGTAAATTGTTCACAAATAAATTTCTTCAGTGGAAAAACAAAAAAAAGTAATTGCATCTGTAATTCAAATAAAATAACATAAAAAAGAAAAAAAACAATTTAGTCTTTCTTGGAAAATTGTTTAGGTTCATCATTAACTTCAACTGTAACTTGTATATCATCACACCAATTTGATATAAGATTATTTTTTAAAGGATTGAAAATAATCTCAACATATATATTTTCATTTATCATTGATTCATTTATTGGAAAACGAATTGGTCCATTATGATTTGAATCTAAATAAAAGAATACGACAAAGAAAAAGATTAATAATAATTTGAAGAATACAAACTCATTGAATATATATTTCCAGTATATCCAATATTAATAGTTGTTGATTGTCCTTCTAATCGAGCACTTAATACTAATATAGGATTGAGTTCCCATCTAACTTGTTTATATTTATTAGAAATCTTTTGATATAAACGAATCGATTTATTTATTTTATTAGGTGCAAATACACAATTATTCTTATCTTGTTCAGAACGAATAACAATAATACTATTATTTTCAGAAATATTCCATGAATAATGAAAAGGAATATTACAATCAGCATATCCATTTGTTATAAGATTATAATCATTATTAAAATAAGTTCCATTAGGTAATCTTGCTCCACGTATTGAGATAGCACTTAATAATTGTGCATCATTAATCGTAGCATTGAAAAGATTAGCATAAGATAATATTAGCTCCATTTAAAATACTATCAGTAAAAGTAGTATTTTCAAGATGAGTATATGTAAACCATGTTTTCTTTAATTGAGCTCCTGTAAAATTAACAAAAGACATTTTACATCGAGAAAATACTGCAGAATTAGCATTAGCATTAATAAAAATATTATTATCAAATGTTGAATCAATTAAATGAGCGAAATTCAATTGAATATTAGTACAATTTGAATTGTACATTGTTGTATTTATAAAACGGGCTGCAGTAAAAGATGTTTGAATAAAATCTCCAAATGATAAATCACTATTAATGAACGTAATACTATGGAGATTTGAATATGCGAAATCAGATCTTGTCACAATAGAATTATAAAAAGAAATGTTATAATAATAACAACTATCATAGCATCTGAACCAACATTTAGTAAAATTAACATTTTCAAAATGATTATTAAACATAAAAGCATTGGTAAAGAATATGTGTGAACCACGTGTATTAACGAAAATATTATTATTCATTATCGTACCAAAAAATCGAACAGCTGTTAAACTAGCATTTGTAAAATTAGTATTAATTGATCTTGTAAAATCAAAGTGAGTACTCACATGAGTACCATCTGAAAAATCAACATTATCCAATTTTGATTGAGAAAAAACGACACCCTGTAAAGTAGCATTTATAAAATTTGTATTGATTAACCTTGCATTCCGAAGATTGACACTATTAATAGTAGTATGTGTAAAGAGTGTTTTATCAAAATATGCCCAATCAAAATTACATAAACGAAATGAAGACCAAGTAAAATCAGCTCTTGTTAAATTACTACGACTAAAATCAATATTTGATATAGTACGATAGATAAATGATGTATTGAATAAATAAGTTCCAAATAAAGAAAGATAATCTATATTCCAATTGATAGTATTACTTAAATCTATATCATTTAATAAAGCATTTGATAAATCCAAAGGATTTTTATTTATTGTTAATTGACCAGATTCATATAAAAACCTAATTAATTCAATTTTTCGAATTGAATCAAGTTGTCGAATAATAGCCAAAGTTTTAGCACGAATTAATATTCTTGTAACAGAATTATTTGGTAAAATTCCATCATTTTCTTTCAATAATGTTCCAATTTCTTTAATATAATCAATTAATAAATTATCTCTATATTGTATTAATGCAATATTCATTTCATGTTGACGTTGTTCTTCAGTTAATTTTAATTGACTATAAGCAATAGTTTTATCAAGATTTCGTTGTTCTTCAGCTTGTTTTCGATCTTCAACTCGTTGTTGTGATGATGAATTTAAATCATATTCACGTTGAATTTTTGAAATATTTAAATCTTGTTCTCGTTCTTCTTTTGCTATTTGTCGATCTTCATATCGTTGGATTTGAGATAAGTTTGATTGATGTAAAGTAATAATAATAGTAAAAATACCCAATGTAAGAGGAAGAAGAAGATTAGAAGCACAATTTAAAGTTTCTCTTAATGTTAAACCACAACAAAATTTATTTCGATTGATAAATATTTATATGCATATTTAAGATTCAAGAAGATTTAAGAGAATATATAACATCTAGAAAATTGAAAAATAATTTTATTTTTAAATTTCAATACATATAAACTAAGAAATTATGAAAAAGAAATTGAAACAACGTCGAAATAAATTGTTCTATAGATTGAATGAAGAAGTATGATCATCTTACAGTGTTTTTTTGTCGTAATATTTTGTTATTGACCAATGTAAATATGTCATTAATATGTATTTATGCATTTATAAAAACAAGAGAATCTAATTTTATATGATCAAATTTCAAGATTATAGTTATTTGTGATTCGATAGAAAAATGACGTCGTTTATACATTCTAAACACGTTACGAAGACAGAAACAGAAAACCTTATAGGTAAATGAGATTTTTTCATGGATCTGAAGATTATCTATTCTAATCGATTATTTGCTAACATGAAAGTATATATAATAAAATGGTATAGCATTTTTTGAAAGATCATACTTGGGATATAGTTGGGTGCATCGAAAATATTTCTGGAGTTCATTCTATTTATCTATATATATAAAGATGATCAAACAGCAACAACGTTCTTAACTGATTGCTAAAATCTGAAGTTTGATCTAGGCATTGAACAAAGTATAAAAAAATGTTGGATGGCATCCTTTGATATTTTCAGAACTTGACAAAATGATGGAATATTGAATTGTTTTTAAAGATGTGCCATTGGAAGGTCAATGAAACTTCTACAGATAAATCTTATAGCGAATCAAAAAAATTTTCGACTTATTTTCTATATGATAGGAAATCACATTTTAGTGTAAAATGACTCATTTTGAGCGTCAGAAAAATCATCAGAACAAGTAAAATTGAATTTGATCGTACAACTTCTATCGAGCTTTACATGATGCATTTTTTTCGAAAAGAATTCAAGAGTTTATCATTTTTCTAAGCCAACGCGTAAAGGATGACCCATGTTTGCTGACTCGATTTGTAGTTATCTGTATGATAGAAAGATGCAGTAAAAGACGCTCTACAAAATAATCTATCATTAACCATACCTAACTCATATAATAAGAAAGTTAGTAGCTTAGATATATGCACCACAAAAAATAAAATTTAACCATAAACATACAGCTCACTTCCACAATAATTCTGAAGTCACTATATAATCAGTTTTAGATTTATGATGTATCAGTTTCGGTTAGATCACACTATTATTGTATACGGGATCATTCCTTAGATCTTAGTATATTTTTGTTTAGGTGTGCGACGTCTCTTTCGATTTTTGTATATTCACTTTGTGTATTATATATCGCTTTGAGTTCGTACTATCTTTTCTAGATATATGTAATCAGGCTCCCTTTTTTTTTCAAAATACCTATCTCTTCTATATTCATGTATTCGTTTGCCATTTCGTCCCATAAATAGACTTGTTTCAATTAAAATTAGATATAAAATAACCTATAGATCTTTTACGTAGCAGAACAAGATATTAAACATGTTTACTTTGAAGGAAATAAATTCCACGTGGACGGTATCCAACCTTGCTGATGAAATATAATCTTATAAATATAAACCAAAAATTAGAAAGGGGAGCAATAAAAAGATAAGTCAAAACGCGATCCGTCACGAACTGTTCAAACGGAACGATTGAAGAAAACAAGGTTAAAGAACATCAATGCAAAGAATAATTAAGGAATTAAATATGAAATCACTTAAATTTAGAAAAGCTCAAAATTTAACAACAGCCAAGAAAAAACAACATGTTGCATGTGCGAAAAAATTAAATATAACAGTTGGTACAAGAAAAATTGATTCAAAATGACAATGGACTAAAATTGTTAATACTGATTTTCTAGGAATATTTACAATTGAAGGTTTTCACACTAATAAAAATGATGTAATTTATGCTAAAAATCCATCTGAAATTCCTGCTAATTCAAGATAACCATCACTGACAAAATATCCAAGTGGTGTACTGTTTTGGAGTAAAACTTGTACGATAGATTTGATACTTCACAATGATCCTATTAATGTTACTCAATGATTAGGAGATTAATACAAAAGTGATAAACCTAAAAGAGTATACATGGCTGATGAATTTTATGGCAACTTTTTACGTGAAAAGACTATTCCGATAATTAATGAAGTACTAGAAAATTTAGGTGAAGCTATTTTTCACGATGATCAAAATGTCAAACACAGAACACAAATGGTTATGGAGATTGTTCGTGATCTTTTTTGAGAAAAAAATGAAACGAATAACGGAGAAGCCAAATTTGCAGATGTGTCGTCTATTCAAAAATTTAGAGAATTATGAAGGAAAAAACAAGAGCAAAAACATTTAACAATCTTGATTCATTAGAGGATGAGGGTGAAAAAGGTTTCGAATGTATTCACTAATATCTTGACAGTGAGTACCAAACAGGTTTTACTGACGCTTCAGGATCCCTAGGCGCAACGAGAAAGCTTCTTATCACAATATCTTACGTGAAGGCGGATCAGAACCCGGTTCAGATGTCCCAATATATAGAGCATAAATACGAATCAGGTTGTTCGAGAACACTTTGTAACAGATAGAATTCACTGGACTACGTGACATCCTATCTCCAAACTCAAACTCACGAATCTAAAACGGTTGCATAATCAATGTGAAATGCATCCAAATCAATTATACGCGAACGCAAAACATCTGGGGCAACTAAGTCCAAACATAAAATTAATAGTTAAACAACAAGCCATTCGCAACTGAAGTAGCACCAGATACCAAACCGACAATAGCTTGCAAGATTGCATACATCAAATTAAGTCCCAATAATCAAACAGTCCATAGGATTAAAAATGCCTGTATGCTTAGCATACCATTACCATCCTTAGGCAGACTATTAGGAATTTTCATCGTTCCCAGACGCTATTTGTATTCCATTAATGCAATCGCATCCTTTTCGACCGAAAGTATTCAAAAGTTTCAAGTTACAAGAGTCATTCTCTACTATATTATTGAATTTATTGTTGTTTTTGACATGCTATAAATTCGATGTTCCAGTCTTAGGATATTATGACATCATGCTGATTATAAGTTTTGGTGAATATTTCAATGAAAGCATTGGTGCTGCTTCGTTTTCAGCTATCACTATTCCATTGTTCTATTCTGATTAAAATAGTTATATTTAAATAGCGCACAAATTTGTCATAGATACAAGATTTTTTTTAGCTTTATATAACTGTTAAGTGGCAACATCTATGTATTTCAACAATATAAAATACTCATTCTAGCTTCAGAATTTATTTTATTATTTCCAAAACAAAAATGCTTCGATTGCAAATTAGTTGGTTTTGCAAAAGGAGAGAACTAGAATGAAGGTAACTCTTCGATCAACCAGTTTAGTCAGCAATGTAAGTGCTTCATCGATAATTGATTAATGCCTCCGAATGATGTTTATTTCACTGAATAACAACATATTTTTACTATCTACCTGAATCGAATTAATTTTTACCATGAATTTGACCACGTGATGCAAAGGAAAGAAGAACGAATAAAACGTTGTCCTTCGCGTTTTGGACTAAAGCATACTGTTATTACAAAAAAATTTTTGTATCATAGTGTCAATGGTGTAAGTAATCAATACGACTTAAAACGCATATAAATGTTTATTCTGATTATGAGATTCAGTACTTTCATAGTCTCTTTCGTTTTGTAGGTTTTAAAAGAGAAGAATGAGTGATAGCATAAGGTCGTCCTCGGTTTCAAATAAGAAGCCGATAATTGCACTCGATGTTGATTGTGTTCTTTTGGATTATCATACTTCATTTGTTGAAATATATGAAAAAGCTTTTGGAAAGCAATTATCTGTTGTCACACCCAATGCTTTGTTTGTGAGTTAATTTTTTTCTTTTTACTTAATACATTCATCATCGTGATCTTTAGCCTAAAACCAGGTTTGGTATAGAATTTACGCCTGAAGAAAAAGCTCATTTTAACAAAATATGGGAAGCATCTGATGCATGGCGAACAATGCCTGCAATTGATGGAGCTGTTCAAGCTTGTAATCTATTACATGAAGCAGGTTATGAACTTATTTGTATTACAGCTTTGGCTCCTCAATTTATTGAACACCGTCTGGAAAATTTTCGCATGCATGGATTTCCTATTGATCGAATAATTAGTACAAGTTATGATAAAGAAAATCAAAAAAGGAATCAAAAAAAAAGAAATTATTGAAGAATTACATCCAGTAGTATTTGTCGATGATATAAGACAAAATTTCAAAGATATTGAAGGTGTACATACCAAGTTTGTCCTTATTGACTATGGATATTATGATGAACCTGGTCGAGATGATAATATTTATTATGATGCCAAATATCCAAATCTTTTGGCTTTTGTTAATGATTTTCTTCAAACAGAACATGGACAAGAAATCATCTGGCCAGAACGATCTGCTTCTCTTGTTTCTTCTAACTAATTATGTACTTACTACTTTCATAGATAGTTTACAATGTACTGCTTTATTTCAAAGAATAGGAGTCTTCTTGTCTATCATCATTATGTTCTTGTTCAAAGAATATATCCTATATCATAGATGATTGTACTTAGAATTACGTAAAAATCGCAAGATAAATTTCATAAATATTTCGATTTTTGTCAGTGTAGATTTTGTCATCAGTATTAGAAATAAATTGTAAATAAAATATTATTCATATCAGAATCGACTTCAATAGTTAGCGAGATTTTTATTGAATTATAATTATTTATTTGTCGATTTCATACAGATTTGTTAGCTAAAATTATGCATTGTATATGTTAAATCGCCTGTGAGTTTTTGCATATTGTTTAGAACAGTCACTGCTTTAACGATTGTTTCGATACAAGAATAGGAAGCCGTAAGACTTCGATCTATATTCATAATATCGAGTATCTGCATCTGTTATTGGATAAAAAGTTAAACGTCTGAGGTCATACGTTAAAGAAGAAATAAATCGTGCAGTTTGACAAGGTTCTCGCTAGTACTATACATATAGAATGATTTGATCCAAATAGACAGATGAATTGATTATGAAATTATTTTAAAGAAGCACTATACTTCGATTGAGTGCTTGAAAAATATTCATTGTTTTCAGATTAATTTTATATACCTAAAAAAACAATTATATTAGAAAATTTTTAAAAGAATCTATCAGTCGACTTCACAACAATAAAAGAAACCTGTAAATGTCAAGTTTGCATAAAATATTCAAAGAAATTCGTTTCTGTGGTTACACATTTTTACATAAAACAGAATTATACACGCTTTACACGAAAGAATGCTTGTTTTCGTATGAAATTTAGACAAAAAAGATGAGTTTCAAATATTTTCGAACAATTACACAAAATTAGATCATTTTAATGAGTAAAAGAGTGTTTTTATTTAATAGTAAATTAATAATCAAAATAAAAGAGTTTAGTCCTCACAAACTGTTGAGCTTCCTTCATGTAAAAGAATCGATTGCACCAGAGACACTTGTTTTACAACTTCTTGAGCAACATATAAGACATCTTCATCAACATCAGTACCCTTGATACGAAAAGAAAATTCTGCTTTGCGTCGCTGGCCTATATCAAGTAATAGAATTGTACCCTTGAATTTTTGTCCATTAAGACGAACAGTGAATTCAGCTGTTAGTTGAATACCACCTCCATACGGATCAGCAACAATCTTTGCACCTGAACGAGAGATCTTTTCTGCTACATCATCAAATATGTCCGAGAGATTGACAGATGTGAATTTTGTAAATCCAATGAGATTGGGATGATTGATTGAATAACTCATTCCACTTTTAGTTAGAATCCTGCCATCACATGCATGAAAATCAAGTTCGAATTTTGTCTCAGTGACATCATTGTAAGGTTTAGCTAACTTCAAATGAGTACAAGCGAGAGTTGGGTCAGGATTGGAAATTTTAAGAACAAAATCTGCTGGTTTATAAATTTTTCTCTGACGAGATTTCATTATAATCGGAAATTGAAGATCGTCATCATCACGAGCAAAATACTTCACAACGGAAACATTATTAAATTTAAGTGATGAGCGAGATACTTTGAAGTCAATGGCACCATTGTTTTCAATAGTCGTCAGAACATCAAATACAAGATTGACACCATTAGAAAACGTTTTTGTTCCGGATAAAATTTCTGGATTGAGTACAACTTGATATTCACGAGAACTGTATATGCAATTGAATTGTTTACCATCGATAAACGCCAATGAACACAATATGAGTACAATGGGAAAAGAATACATCATCAATAAATAAGATACGTGTAGAAATATCTAGAATGATTCGATGACTATATATCTTTATCTATTTAAATATAGAACAATTTAATCATATCTATTGATATTTAATACGTTGAAATCAATTTATTTCAGGAATTTATCATGAAAATTGACACTAAAATATTTTATTGACTTTATTATATTGAGATTGTTTTAAAAAATAATTATTTTCAAAGAGACCAGCTACACTGATAACAATGACTGTTAAAATAATGTCATATATATATAACGGAAAATAGGTGTGAACGGTTGTTGGTTGCTATAAGTATGTCATTATTATCAGATTGTATAGTTGTTGAGCTTGTTCCGTTTTTTGGTATCGTCTAAACTTAAGTTCGTTACTTGTGAGAAGATATTTATTTCAACACTGTTCTTTTGTTTTCACATACGTTTACACTGAGCCACTTGCTCTTACACGCACAAACCACCAACTCACTATACGCATATCACTCGCTCTCTTCTTTTTCTTTTTTTCCTTTTCTCACGATGAATTCGATTCACATCATCCGATGATGTAATTACATGTGATATTACATAGATATGATATCAGTGATGGTTTTCGTTACGTATATGTTGTATTGCATGTGAGCGATATTGACGAAAGTTAATTTTACATACTATTACGTAAGCATATTGTCGATTAATGTTGATTCTATATGACTATGATGTCATCAAGAGATGATGACATGTAGTGATGATCTCAGTATCACATACTCTTAAGTGATCTCCGTAATTATTAGCATAATATAGATAAGATTAAAATTTCGAATTACGATAGAAAATAGATCAAATCTCTTTTTTAATATTTGAGAACAAAATATCTTCTAAAGAAGGAAAAAAGCACCAGACAATTGTTCTACTTTGAATTATTCTTTATTTATTTAACTCAAAATATTTAAATATTTTAATAAATCAGAGAATGATATCATCGAAAACAATTCTTAGATATATTAAAATAATCATTCATAACAATCAATCAATATTTAATGATGATGAATTACCTAAACAATTACATAGAATATATACTAATATGATTATACATTTTCAAATTGATCAGTTTTTATAGAATATTTTCAGATATTTCACAGCTTATATGTAACACAAGGTAGCGCTCATCCTACGGATTCCGCTGACCCTTTTCTGAAAGAAAACTTAGTGTGGTTATCATTCAAAATAATTTTTATTTGGATTATCTTATATCTCACAAGGAAACCTTTCGAGGTGCTAAAAAGCTTTTGAGCTGAAATTTTGTCCACAAGTAGGATATACATAGAATAGAAAAAGTCTACGAGGATATGGGCGCAAGTTGAGATTTGGCTAAGATATCCACTCTTTACTAGAATTTTTATATGGGACTCCATTTTCCGCATGAAATCAAAGTTTCGAGTTTTGACGTGAAACTGTGCCTATATCAAGGCCTCAACTACAGTAGCTCCTCTGCAAAGTTTCAGAAGTTTTGGACGAGGCATTATTGAGATATAATGTTTTCAAAATATTCATGCATATAACAATATCCGAAAAAAAATCTGTTTATGTTAGCAGACTCATACCTCAAGAATGGCTCGTCCAAAACTTCTGAAACTTTGCAGAGGAGCTACTGTAGTTGAGGCCTTGATATAGGCACAGTTTCACGTCAAAACTCGAAACTTTGATTTCATGCGGAAAATGGAGTCCCATATAAAAATTCTAGTAAAGAGTGGATATCTTAGCCAAATCTCAACTTGCGCCCATATCCTCGTAGACTTTTTCTATTCTATGTATCCCCTACTTGTGGACAAAATTTCAGCTCAAAAGCTTTTTAGCGCCTGGAAAGGTTCCCTTGTCAGTCTCCTTGATTGCATGAATGCTGTGAAACAAACATCCACTCAAGAGATGATCCTTTTATAGAAATAAAATTATATAGATTCATATATTAATGACAAGCAAACCTCAAGTTCGAGTTCTTTGTCTTTGATTAAGATTGATCAAGTCTAATACAGATATCTGACCATATTCAGCGGTTTGGGACGTCATATGTTCTAATCCTGAACTCTGACTTGTTAGAATAAAATGGCGAGACAAACATTCATGTCTTTTTAAGCGCAATATTTATCACTATACGACTGTTTCTTTAAGAAAACGGAATTACATATGGTTCAGACGTTTCGGTTTGTTCATCAAGTTCAATAGCATGATCAGATGGCGATCAACCCGAACCACAATTATCTGAAAAAAATATCTTTTTTCAAATTAGAGAATTCTGAATAGCTTCTTAAAGTTTTAGAACGATACGACTACATATCTATTTCTGTTTACGTTACAGCAAGCAAATAGCACTATATTAGTATTCATAATTCCTTTACTGAATATGCTCTGTTACGTAAAATGTCTAATAAACAATTATTTTTCCTCAAGAATCGAGTTATTTGAGAATATGTTAAGGCGTCTCAAACATCACTTATTGCACTTATGATGAACTTTTTAAATCAACGACTAGTCGTTTGTCGGTCTTCCTTCCATCGGCCACTCACGACTAGCCGTTTGCATATTTAATGCCACTATATCGACCGATATTAATTCATGTTTCAAGTTAATGAATGGATCTCATTTAAATTCTTCTCAAAAAGCTACTGAGTATTTGTTAATAAGATCCTTAAGAAGAACTTAAAAAAGGAGAACTATTTCACAATTGAAACAAACAGAGTACAACACATTATAATCAAGGAAAGAGCTTCGTCTATTTTGGAATATACTTTTACGGTTGATATCTATGAAGACTCAAGAATAGAACTTCAAACAGTCGCTTCGTTTTTTACATATTTTTGTACAAATCTTCTCATTCAAAGATCCGACATAAAATAATCAACAAAGAAAACTGTTTATGACAAAGTTCATATCGAAAGATTCACAACCATCGAATATTCGTGAGTCATGCTTAAAACAACAAGCACTTCATCAAGGAAAGCTAAGAAATAGATTGCAAACATTTTTTCTCACTTCGCATTCTTATTTTCGGTGCTCGATACAAATCAGTCAAATTTTATTAGAACTAATGATTTACTCATTTATCATCATTTAATACTTACTAATATTGAAAAATTAACTGCAGATTTTGATTCCTCATAGTCAATTGTCTTTGGTAGAGTATTACTGGAGACAGTTTCTATTATTTGCTATTAATTATTTAGCAAATCAAGTCAGTTTTCATTTATTGATCTTCGACGAACTTAGATCAAACCCGCTAGGAGAAAAAGTAAAGCTGATTATTAATTGTTTGCTAACTTGTTATTAACCACAAATTTTACTCTCGATGCCGATTCTTTACCCTCCATTATCCTTCATACAGCTTTCCACTAGAGAATTACAAGCTTTTTAATATTAATCTAGCTGACAACATTTTCAAATTCGCTGGAATACAGAATGATACACAGAAACTTTAGAAGAGACCATACTTGTATAACAACAAACTTATTTTATGTTATATGATCTTTCCCTCAATCCGCGACAAAAATCGTTATTTAGTAAAAAAAGCCTTTTCAAATAACAAAAAATTATCCGAAAAGTTAGTAACACTAACGACAGTGTTTGATTTCCCGACCCCGAAACCCTTGGATCAAACTATATAAAAAATCATTATTTTTTTAAAAAAAGCCTTTTATCATCAAGAAAAATTATTTGAAAAAATTCAAAAACTAATAATGCCATTCGATTCCTGACCCCGATTACTTTTGGTCAAACGTTAAGCGTCAAGTTCACCCTAGTCTCAATCCTGTTCATTTCTTGAGAACCCTCGAAGGATCTTTCAGGATCATGAATCTCAAGGATCTTGTCAAGTTTTATTCAGGATCTTGTTTCGAATCCTAGTAATTCTTGTTTCGAGGATTTTTGAAGGTAGAACAAGATCCTGTTCAAGATTTTTTCAAGTTCTTCCTCAGATATTTTTCTCAGTTGAGAGTACAATATCCTATCAGGATTTTCTCAAGATTCTTAATAGGCTCCTCTCCAGATTATCAGATAGAATTCTGACAAGATTTTATCAGGTTCGCGTTAGAATCTACATCAAATCTTCGTATCAGGATTTTATCTGGAACGATAGCCACATCAGATGAGCACCTTGATAAGAAAATAAGAAAATCAATCAGAATGCAAAACTGCTAACCTTGCAACATTTCAATCAGGATTTTATTCAGAACTTTTCAAGAATATGCGCTTCCAACCCTTGCAAGATCATGCGGATCGTAATCAGGATCTTGATAAAAAAGATGCAAAGATTTATCAAAGATCTTTACAGGTTTCGGCTTAGTGTACTCAGCCATGTTCATTTCATGAGATAGCCTTCAAGGATCTTTCAGAATCATGTATTTCAAAGATTCGGTCAAGTTTGATTTAGGATTCGATTAAGGATTCGTTCTGGCTCTTGCTCGGATTTTTGTCTGAATCGAGTTTACAGGATCCTGCTAAGATTCACTGTCAATCTTTAGCGAGATCCTGACAAAAACTATAGAGAGCATTTCGTCAAAATTTCATCAAATTTGAGCCAAGATCTACTCTGAATCCTGACATGAGGATCCTGCCAAGAGTTATGGTTATATCAGAGAAGGCCCATGTCAGGAATAAAAGCAGATTAGTCAGAATCCTCAACTAAGAAATCGTGCCAAATTTCGATCAGAATCCTGAGCGGAGCTGGTCAAGAACAGGTATTTCTAATGTTTTAAAAAATATAAATATGATCAGGATCTTGATAAGAAAACACTAGGAACCAGTTAAGATCTTTCCAGGTTTGTGTTTAGAGAATAACATTCAAAATTTAATTTTCAGGATCCCATCAGAGATCTAGCAAGAATGACTGAAACGATTCTCTCACATTTTTTGTTAGGTTCATCAGGTCATAATCCTTTGAAGATTTGTAAATCTATTCCTAGTCTCAATCCTGGATGTTCCTGAAGAAATCTTGCTAGATTTTTCCAGGATCCTGTCTAGATTAATTGAGGATTCTGTTGCGATTTCTTGTGTTTTCTTTGTTACAAGATTCGATCAAACTTAATTCAGGATCCTGTTCTGAATTCTTGTCTTCTCCTTTTCACAAGATATGTCATGGTGAAACACGATCTCGGTCAAGATTTTTCAGGTTCCTATCTTGGATTAAATGACAGTTTGATGCATCAGGATCTGTTCAAAATTGCTCTCAGTTCTTGTCTAGGAACTTAGTAGCAATATTGAAATAAAATTATATTAAGATTTTATCGAGCTTTTCCCTAGATTCATCGAACAAATTCACCTCATAATTCTTTCAAGATTTGACGACAGATTTGAGACAGGTCTTGGCAAGAAAAGACACAGCAATCATATATAGGTATAGATATAAAAAATTTTGCAAAACGCCAAACTCGATCCTGATCCATTTCATGATTGACATCATCACAATATAGTGTTCTAAATTAGTCTAGAACCGTATCAAGATCCTGCCATCCTAAGGCCTGTCAAACCTTACTACAAAAACATTAACTTTTATAAGGATCATGGCACGAAATAATGGAGAACCTATTAGGATCTTCGAAAGTTTCTTTTTACTGCCACTCTAATTTTGTTTACAAGGTCTTGATAGAATTCTTACATACCTCTCTTTTAAATTTCTATAATACAATATAAAGGATTTGTACAAGATGTTGATTAAATTTCTCTAAGGATCCGTACATGATCCTCATATCTCTTGGAATAAATACGTATGAGAAAAGATTCTATATTCGAACTAGTATTATTCTTAGCAGACTGTTAGGAGTTGACAGGATCTTAGCTTTATATTTTATAAAATGTTTTCCGTATTGAAGTACAAGAAAGATTCAGATCGTGGTCAAGATCTCAGCCGAATTGTATTAGGATAATTTAATAAATGAAAACATGATACTATATATAAGAAATATTTAAGATTTGTTCGAGAATTTCAAGAAAATGGTAAAACATTATTTCGAAATATATCCAGTTTAGTTTGAATATCTGTAGGGTTTGTTTGGCAGAGATAAGAAATATATCCTAGACAGATCCTGTCGAGTTTCAACAAAATTTTCATCTGTTTATCCAGTTATTTCAATTTTTAGAAATTTCTGAAAAACGCCTTCAAGATCGTTTCACATTCCTTTCAAGGTCGATCTGATTCCATTTCTACCTATACCACAATACATATCATGAAGATCTTGAGAAGAAAGCGACATGATTTAATCAAGATTTTGTCTCGAATATTTTTTTTTCATTTTTTTTATGTGATGTTCAAGACCCCTTATAGAAACAAAGGTCAGCAATTATATAACATACTATTAAAATCTTGCAAGGGTTGCTTCAGGTCTATAACTGAATATGAGATAAAATAATTGAGAAGACTCGAAGAAGATTTTGGATCTTATCCAAGTACATGTTATTGTTCTTTTTTTTGTTTTATTGTTAAATAAAGTTTATTAAGGCACAAGAAATTGTATTGTTACCTCTCTTCATTTTCGATGTTTTTCTATTCCTTTTCGTGATAATCGTGTGATTCTTACAAACTATTCGTTTGCTTATAAGCACAATTAAATAAACATTAGAAATAAAAAAATATATTTAAATTGATCAGAACATATTCGAAAAAATATAAGAGAATACAAAATTAAACATAAAATTATGTATCATTCAAGTTTAAAACGAGAACACAGTTCAGCTGGATTAGCTGTTCAGTTCATGAACTGAAGGTCTAGAGTTCAAATCTCTATGTGTTCATATTTGTCTGTTCTGTTTAGATAATCTTGCAACGATCCTGACACAATAATTCAATGATCTCGGTAAGTTCTAATCTTATACTAGCCTAATTAAATGCTATATATTGGATTATTGTAGACTCCTCAGCAAAACCAGCAAGAATGTTAGGAAAATTAGTGTACGACGTATAAAGAATCCTGAACAGATCTTGAAACAGATTTTTTTACATAGTACTTGAAAATCCTGAAAGGATCAGTCAAAGATCTTCACATCATCCCGATAGAGTCTTTGAATAAACCTGGTGTAAATCTTGACAAGATCCTGAAAAATTGTGGCAATGCACTTGTTTCTACTTTCAAGATGCACCTGTTTCCTAGAACAATCCTTGTATGTAGCCTCTGATAATCTTACGACCGTCTTTTTTTTCTGATATGAATCCCGACAGGTTCTGACTAAACCCTGGCTACACGTTTTTTTTCAGGATTTTTAGGTTTCTTTATCAGATCTTGATTATAAACTAATAGTAATCAGCTAAAAATCTTGTTTCACTCTTGATGTAAACTCTGGCAAGATCCTAATAAACTGTGGCTACACGCTTCTTTCAAGATTCTTGGACTTCCTAGCCAGATCTTGATTTTAAAACAATAATGTTCGATCAAAATCCTTATAAATTCATGATATAAATCCTGAGAAGATCCTAAAAAATAGCGGCTACAGGTTTCTTCCAGGATTTTCGGACATCCTGGTCATATCCTGATTGCAAAATAATGATGTTCAGCTAAAAATCTTAGTGAATTCTTGATATAATTCCTAAAAGGATCCTGAAAAAAAACCGGCTACACGATTCTTTCAGGATCTAAGCGTTTCCTCAGGAAAAAAACGCAAATATTTGCCAGATTCTGAACGAAAATGGCAAAGATCTAGTGCTGAAGTAACAAGGATTTTCTCAAGGGCACCTTGAAGCTGTGATTCTTTCATCGATTTTTTTAAGATGTTTCTTTGACCTTGACGACAAGCAAGCAAACAAACTATTTTTTTGTCATATGACCCTCTCTTCAGTCGAAGGAACTATTTCCACATTTGTCGCGACTGGCTTGACATATTTTTTCAATTCCATGTAGTTCAGCTGCAGGTCAAATCGTCAACCAATGACGCTCCAGTTTAGAACCATCAACTATTAATAACATTTTATTTTTCATTCAATCGAAAATAATAAAACAAAAAAATGATCAATAACCTGTATTGAACACTTTCTGTATGTGCTCTTATTTTCTACTGAATTTTTTGTATTGCATAATTAAATAAATTATATTTTCGAATAATAAATATACTTTATAAAGTCTTCAGGATGGGGGGGGGGGGCAAGGCGACGACAAGTTTTTTCGGGGCGAGGCGAAGCTGGGATAAAAATATAAAAGTTTACGTTGGGGGATGCGGGACAGGAGAGCGAAAAATCCGTCCTGTTTCAAGCTATGGCGGGAAAAAATATTCTTTTATTGAATGCAAATCATTTTCAAACACAAATGAATATGATTAATTTATTGTCTTTTCGATATTAAATTTTTTTATTCGATGATTGTTAGTGTCGGCGACATAAAGATTTCCATGTCGATCAAAAGATAAACCAATGGGAAAGTCGAAATGATAGGAATATATTTCTTCACTCTCTGCATTAAACATGACACTTCCCTGTGTGGCTCCACTTGGCCAACGCATGATTCGATGATTTTGAGCATCAGCCACGTAGACTGTGCCCGACTGATCTACAACAATCCCTTCAATTATATTGAATTGGTTAAGACCACTTCCTCTTCCTTGTCCACCGGCGACAATAATCCCTTGTTTTGCTCCTTCTTCCCATTTCACTACACGATCATTTCCTCTATCAGATACGTATACTGAATGATTTCGATCGACAAATATGTATTCGGGTCCAGAGAGTTGATTAAGATGACTTCCTTGTCCATTGCCACCTGCGACCACTGTTCCTTTAGTATCACCAATTCCATATCGTCTTACTGTATGTCTTGTATTGTCAGCGACATAGAGATATCCATCTTCATCCATTGTCAAACCGGTGGCCTCAACGTCGAAGATGATTGTTTCTCCATTTTGACCATTTCGACGAGGCCATCGAACAACTCTTTTATTTGTTTTATCATTGATGATGATACTATCTCTCTCTTTATCGACAATTACATCATATGGTTTGTTTAGCTGATTTGTTCCAGTTCCTTTCCCATTTCCACCAGCAACTACTTGACCACTCGTTGCACCATCTTTCCATTCTATAATACGCTCATTCCAACAATCAGCGATATACATAGTCTGATTTTCATCGACATATAAACCGTATGGGAAATGAAGCTGATTGATTCCATCACCTTCTTCATTTCCTCCAGCTACAATGATACCATTCTTAGTCCATTTTGCATTTGGATGAATGTCAATAGCAGGTGCTCGTAGTGGTACAGTGTTAGTTCCTAATAAGAACAGATGTTTCAGAGATCTCCTTTTTTTTTGTTTATTACTTAGTCATTTTTCATCATAAAAAAATAACTTTTACCTGCTTGAGTGCAGAAATGTCTGCTCTATCGAAAGATGTAAAAATGAGATAATTATCTCGAATAGTAATTAACTAATTAGTGGTAGTTTGTAATTAATTGAATTTGTTCTTATTAGGAGTGCTGTTCTCAATAAGAACAACACGTAAAAAAAAGTGCTCCTAATAAGAACACTCTATGTAAAATACATAGAAAATACAAAATAATAACTCAACGAGGATTTTTCATATCTAAACATAAAAAATATTTTTTCGGTCTGATAATGAGAGGTTCCTCGACTCAAGGTACATTAAATTCCAGCAGTTGGAGAAAAACGGAATTACCATTTTATTTATACTCATAAAAACAAGTAACGCGTCGGTCACTGGGCCTCGCTTAGCTCAATCCTCAAAAGAGGGTATAGAGACAATAATTTTGAAATCTCCATATAGACCTGTGGCCTTAACGAGCGATATTTGTAGATCCCTTTCATGGCAGACGATCACCTGACAGAAATATCAAACATACTCTTCGAATTGCCTGTAAAAACATCTCTCATGTAAAGTTACCAAAGCAACTCGCCGTGCCTACCTATAAATAACATATTGAAGCGTAATACTCAGATATTCGCTTCAGATTTTGATAACAATCCAAAATAAATGTTAAAAACTTCATTTCCATTTCCACAAAAACTAATGTAGGACACTACACATACTTAGAGAAGAAAATTAATTGCCGGAAATTATTATGCATCGCTTCCAATTCTTTGTTTGGAATTATTCGAAGATCAAACTAAGCTTGAAACTATAATAATCACGGTAAGGCTTAATACAATTTAGCGAGAATTTTATCATAGATTACTAGTAATGTGCACTCCAAATCAAATAATATATCGGACAGTCTGTGATCAACAGCTATCGACAAAATGAATTTCAGATTCGTGACGTATTTTCGGTCTGTTAACACTTTATCACCATTTTCAGAAATATTGTACCTTTGCGGAGCTCAGAAATTCTAAGTTCATATCTATTATTGGAAAAGGCAGTTATATATTAAAGCCATCGACGAGTGAATGTCTAAAGCGAAGCTCTTGTTCCTGTTTGCCTATCTACAACTACATTTTCAGAAGAAGTCGCGATGACATCTTTGGTGCATACAAAGTCTCATATTCATCTTTTTGGTCCAATATACTCATCAGTTCTTGATTGACTACACAAAACCGCGAATGATACAAAATCTATGCATTTTCTTATGAAACTCTCAATGAACCAATAAAATCTTGAGTCGATTTTCCTAGAAAACCATCTCTCTCTGGAATAGACAAACCACGCCCCTCGTCGGTCGTCAGCGGCTCTTTGGACCGCCATTCCCGACTCGCCGCTCTCTCCCATTCTGTTTCCTTGTTATTACTTTTTCAACCACTCATCTTTAGCAAATTATCAACTACCTTGCGTCAGATTCTCACAAAAGAAAATAGTATCTCAATTTTTCACATAATATGTCTGACTTCATTTTAGACGCGTACTATGTAGATAACAAATCTATAGAAGAAACAGCTTTATGCCGATTTTTTACCTTAGATCACCTGTAGTTAAGTCTCATCCAAGAAAACATACTCTTCGATGATTTATCAGTTCTCACATTATATTGTTTCCCCAATGGCTCAATTGTTCTTCCTTAAAAATGTACTACTTCTCGAATGATACGCCAGGCAAGGTAATATGGCAACAATTTGATGTGGATAAACCTTTTGAGAAAGGGGACATTGCAATTAAAAAATCTAGTTGATTCAAGAGAAGTCAAGAATGAATAAAGAGTGGGCCAGAAGTCCTGACTCGATTTGTATAAAAATTTTTTTTGTAGTAAAACCCGTGGTTGAAAATATGTCTTTATGAGGGAGAGATGCAGTAAAAGACGCTCTACAAAATGACTCTTGATCGACTTCGCTAGCTATCCTAGTAAGAAAGTTACAGGCTTTAAAATGTGCTTGACAAAAAAGAAAAATTAACTGCGAGCTCGGTGAACGTTATGATGATTTCAGTAAAAGCTTCATAACTTCATCAAAATAAAAGATTTTTCGATCGGCTTTGTTTTGTATTGATCAAGAATAATTGCTCTTCCCCATCGGTCCGCAAGATCCAAATTTCAAGCATGTTTTCTGTTTCTTGCTGGATTTCCAGACTTAAACGTGGGCTGTCGACTTTTGGCCTATTAGTGAAACTTGGTTCTCGAGCAGTCCATCTGTCCTACTAAATTTTTTCCATATATCACGAGAAAGATTACATTTAAAAGTACTAACTACAAACTGAGTTCTCACTTTTGCTAAGGTTTCTAATGGAAATGGTGAGAGAAGAGAAAGTTGGAATCGGGAAAAATACTAAATTTACAAATTTTTCATTTTTTTTCGCCTCGCATATAATTGGTTCAGCTTTCTAGATTGAAGTTCTGAAATTAAAGATTAAGTCTAATTTTGTAGAGAATTTGACGGCGCTTCTATCTGAACAAGAATTTGTTCTAAGGCATCCAATAAACAGGAGTTAAAGTATACATACCTTGACTGAGTTCGCGGTTAATTTTTCTTTTTTGTCAAACATATTTCAAAGCCTGTAACTTTCTTACTAGAATAGCTAGCGAGGTCAATCAAAAGCCATTTTGTAGGGCTTCTTTTACTGCATCTCTCCCTCATAAAAACATATTTTCAACCACAGGTTTTACTACAAAAACATTTATTATACAAATCGAGTCACGAATTTTGGCCCACCCTTTATCATGAGGCAAAAAAAATCGAGAAAATGATTCCACTTGATACAGGCAAATCGATACAAAATCTTGTTCGTAGAAAAAATAACAGACTGGATCTGATTGCACGTATGTGGTGTGTTTCATATAGATCGTCAGATTCTTTCAATACAAACTTGCATCCATTGTCAAAACTCATTCTAAATTTAGTAATTGCTTTCGCCCAACTCGAGCACAAACTGAAACGCAACACTACCTAACGTCATGAAAACTCATCCTATAAGATGCGGGATAGCATTTCAGACTACACAGACAGTACGTTCATCTTTCCTCGTCTGAACAGACTTCGTGGGCTATTATTTCCAAAAGCTGCATTCTCCAGTTTCATCTCGCGCAATTAAACGCCGCGAAGTAAATAAAGCTAAGATTAAGATTCTTCACCATCAATAGTCACCGGTGAAACTTTCTAAACATTTATTATTTTCTGAAAAGGGCCTTTTCTGGCCAAAAGACCCAAACTCGAAAATTTTAAAATTTTATCAATAGGTTCGATTTCTCAGGCTAGAGAACGTTTCGTCAAACTTTATAGAATTTCATTACTTTATCATAAAAGCCATTCTCTGACCAAAAAAAACTAAAAGTCTAAAAACAAATTTTTCGATCCCTCACTTCCTCATCAGCCTTGCTCATGTACAAATCTGATTCGTCGGTTTCTTTGATCAATTGGAGTCCCGAAAAACAGACCGGCAATTTCCCATTTCTATACTTATCCTTACAGAATTGACAACAAAAATTAATTCAGAAAGCATTACAACCGGATCCTCACTGCCAATTCTCACACGAACCACACAATAAAATCTAACTTAACCGCAGCTTCATTTATTATGAAAGCAACGCTGACATCACAACTATAACCGTAATAGTGACGAGTTCCATATAACTTTCATCCCAAACGCTTTCGTTCATATTTACCTGCCAAAAAACGAAAAAATAGAAACACCGATTCCTTATAGTATCTGGACCACAGAACTTAATTATAATAGTAGTATATCTCCAGCAACAAACTCCAGTTACATAGCCGACCGCTTGAGCATCTATAAATATCGAATAATAATAGTACTTGAGGACCTAAGGGTACCTCAAATATATAGTAGATGAAGATCCTCAGATATCCCTAATATATAGTAGATGAGGACCTAAGGATACCTCCAATATATAGTGCATGAAGATCCAAGGGTACCCCAAATATATATAGTACTTGAGGACGTAAGGGTACCTCATACATGTAGAACTCGAAGATTCTACTCGAGTATTTAAACTTTACTCGAGTTTGAAAATTTTTCATACTCAAGTACTTGAGTTTCCAACTATTCAACTATTAACAGTTTTAAGGAAGCAGCGGGCGAAACTACGCAGCATCAGATACCGGCACCTGACACCCCAGCATCAGATAAGGATGCCCAATCCCCCAGCATCAGGTGGGGGTGCCCAAAACTCCCGCATCAGGTGAGGGTGCCCGAATAGTTGAAAACCCGAGTACTCGAATATTAAATTTTTTAAAAGTTGAATACTTGAAAACTCGAGTAAAGTTTTAATACTCGAATCGAATTAACAAGTTCTACACTACTGGGGTACTTCCAATATATAGTATATGAGGACCCAACGATATCCACAGTATATAGTAGTTGAGGATCTATGGATTGTACCAAAGATGTTTCTTGATTGTCTGAAAAATTTGACCAATCAGAGCGCAGACAAACCGACGATCAATTTCCGTTGCCAATACTCATCCGTACAGGATTGAGAATATATCCAGACTCAACACACATCAAGATGGATCCTAGACAGAAAACGCATGAAATAATCATGGATCCACGAAGACACATCAAAATTCATTATAGGAATAAAAGCGTATATGAAATATCGATAGATCCAAGAAGGCTCACTAAGACGCATCATAGAAGATAAAGGATGTGTGAAACATTTAGAGACCCATGAAAAGGCAGCATAGAAAAAAAAAGTAGATGGCATTAACGATAGACTCACGAAGACCTATACAATTTTGAGGAAGAAACACTCACAGGTTGAGAGTGAGGATATGGATGTGCAGTTTCAGTATACTGACCACCGATAAGGTCACGGATGGTGTTCACCGATAGAGTGATTGTACTGCATTGACGTCCACCGACTGCACGGAGTACACTGGCTTGGGGCTAACTGAACCAGTGGCTGAATTGACACTGATGGTCACTGTTTGCACTGACATATACTAGAACACTGCCACACTGATACTAATTTCTATTGACCAGAATCTATATAAAGAATATAACAGGGGGGGGGGGGGAGAGGGAGGAGAAGCTGATTGCAATCAAAGCAATCATTGACAATCAATGATAGATATAAGATATTCTAAGATTGCAAGATGGTTTTTCCGTGTCAATTCAAGGTTATCAAGAGTCCTCTTTAATTCGCCTCGAACAGCTTAATGATCTCCCTCAACAACAGCCAAGAATGAGAGAGAAGAAATGAGAAGAGGTATGCGTCAGTGTCAGTCAATTGGATGTTCAGTCGGACTGGGTATACATTTATTAATCTATAATTATCAAAACATAGATTTTTTAACACCCTCACCCTCGAGGTCTGTACTATGGAGTGACCATAGGTTTCCCAGAACTATACTATGAGGCTCTCATAACTCCGCAAGGCCTATTATATAAAGTCCCCCACAGATCATTAAGATCTAGAATAAATAGATATGTACTAATGCCATCTAACTGGATAATAGTTGAACTGGGTATCCAGTACGAGTGTATATATATGTGATAGATCCATGATTTATTGAGTACTCAAGTATTTTTCTTTGTGCTAGCACATTACCACTAACTGGTTCAGGTAGCCTTAATATAGCGATGAAAGAGAAGGGGAAAGATAGAAAAGTTATCAGTTTTTTGGGTCATAGTTTTGTCCACTATTGTAAGGGCGAAACATAATTCTATCCGTATTGATTGTAGGTTTTCAAGGATGCTCTATAATTCGCTCCGAACAACATGATGTTTACTCTGTACAATAGTAGAGAATCAGAGAGGCAAGAAAGAAGGAAAGGACAACGGTTTTTTGAGTCATGTTTTTCTTGACTATGGCAAGGGTGGAGAATAATATTGTTTGCATCGATCATAGGTTTTCAAGTGTGGTCTACAATTCACTCCGAACAACACTATCTATCACCATTGCAACAGTGAAATAAAAAATATCCTCCCATCCTCCCGCATTTCTTGCCTTTCTGATTCTCTACTATCTTGAGGAGTGAACATTATGTTGTTCCAGGCGAAATTATAGACTACCTTTGAAAACCTAGAATCAACGCAAACAGCATTATCTTTCACACTTGCAATAGCGAAGAAAGACGCGACCCAAAAGACCCACTACCTCCCACTAGGAATGCACCGGATACTACGGTGAACCGGTGAACGGTGACACCGTATGGCACGGTGCACCGGTGGTACGATGAGGCTGATAAGTGGTGCACCGTAGTACGGTGATACGGTGGCAGCGGCGCACCGGTCAATTTTTAGTTAACTACTGATACAATGTGAAGCAACTCATAATAGATATTTTTCTCAAGCTTAGCTTTTTGAGTTGAGGTGACAGAACAAAGCTCGATTGATTTCATTAATGAATTAAAAGGATTTTCTTATAAATCAAGACAAGTAATATAAACTTAAATAGTAACTAAGCATGCACCGACCCCGAGCTTTCCAGGCTCGGTTATTCTCGGTGTCGGGATTCCCGGAAATTGAAGTACTATACTATATGGATATCCTTGGGTCTTCAAGTACAATACTATAAGAGTACTCTTAGGTCCTCAGCTGCTACACCATAAGGGTAACGTTGGATCCACAACTGCTATAGTATAGGGGCACTGTCAGGTCCTCAAGTACTCTACTACAGGATGCCCTTGGGCCTTCAATTACTATATTATGGGGGTAGACTTAGGTCCTCAAGTCATATAATAGCGGGATATCTTTGGGTCCTCAGCTGCTATACTATAGAAGTACCATTAGGTTCTCTAGAACTATACTATAGAGGTACTCTTAGGTCCTTAATGGCTATACTAAAGGAGTACCCTTCGATTTCTAAGTACTGTACTATGAGAATACCTAGGTATGCATCGAGACCAAGCTTCTCCGGCTCGGTCATTGTCGAGCTCGGCGGTTTCTGGTGCGAGGAATTTCGGGAATAGTTAGTCACAAAAGAGTTTCAGCCAATCAGGTTCTGAGGCATTTATTCTCTATGAAGATAAGGACGCATCATAGGATTGTGAGGGTGAAGTTGAGGTTGTCATAGGTATTCTATAAAAGTCCTCATAGAATCTCTTACAGTTATCCATAAAATAACCAAGTTACAATTTCCTGCTATTCGATTGGCTGATACAAAAGAGTTTCAGTCAATTAGATTTCGAGGCGTGTATTCTCCATGAAGCTAAGGACGGAACACCAGGTTGTCCGGGCCAATCTAAGATTACCAAGGGTGCTCTACAAAAGTCCTCATAAAATCTCCCACGGTTATCAATTTCATAAACGAGTGACAATTTGCTGCCATCTGGTTGACCACTTTTTCGATTAAGGCCTCCTCAAAAAAGTCAATTCTTTGAGAAAACAAAAATTCGATTTTGAGATTTATACGTATTTTGATAGCCCGTGTGATGAACTACAAGCTGGCATGATTTGTTTTGCCAAAATGTGTATGTTGGTCTTTTTTTCTGACGACTTATTTTCTGAGGATGTGCTACTGAGGGATACGGAGAATACAGTGTTAATGATATTTTTCATACTTTTGTTTGACCAATAGAGCTGAAATTTTTATGACATATAGGACTAATCAAGATCTTTTAGTTCTGAAAGTTTCAGCTCTCCACTTGCGACCAGCGGTAGAATACATCGATCGAGTTGAAATACATCAAAAGATTTTGTTTAGCGATTTTCTTAAAATCAATTTTTTCGACCATACTGGTTACGCGAGCAAGGTTTTCTCTATAAGAATATTGGCTAAGCATGTCGGCATCGCATTTAAATTGTAGCGTACCATTAGAGCCAGATTTTCACGATCTTCGATTTTTAAATTTCTCTTTTTATTAAATAAAAAACTTAGATATATCATTTTTATTGACGCTTTGACTTGGAACATTTTTCGAAAAAGTATTTTTCAAAATCAAACGAAGAGAAATTTACGAATCGGAGTTCGTGAGGATCTGGCTCTAATGGTACACTACAAGTTAAATGCGACGCCGACATGCTTAGCCAATATCTTTATAGAGAAAATCTTGCCCGCGTGGAATGTACTTTCGACCAATAAATTGACTGTAACTCATTGGTTTCTCAGAAATTTGGGGAGATATTTTAACCAGTCTCCCCCAGCCAAGACTAACATCCTCTGAAATTTTGGTTATAACAGAGCTCGTTTCTGAAGGGGGCCTTAATAAAATGTAATTGTAAGAGCGTTTTTGAATTTTCAAGCGCCTTTATATTATCACATGTTAGTTATATGAAAAGACAAGCCATTGCTGTACTCTCGTATGATTATTGTCGTTATCATCAAATTCAGAGTTGCATGCCTAAGAATTTCATCTTTTTGAAACAACTGTTTGTGGGCTTTTATAATTATCTCACTATATCTGGACCGATGCATATACGGTGCACCGTATACCGGTGTGTCGGTGGGAGTCTATGGTCTTTTTTATTTAAAATTGAATTCTAAATTTAAGAAAACCACAGCAACGCCTTCCGAATCAAACGTTTCGCGCTTGTTACTACGCAGTCTTACTTAAAACCCTTAGTCCCGCATATTTCCGCAAAGTCCGGCCTTACTCCCCTGTACAGGCGGAGCTAAAACCTAAAGTCTCCCAAAACACAGGCTTACCCTCACCCTCACTCACTCCCCTCACCCTCAGTCACCCCCTTCACCCTCTCCTTCCCCCTAGACTCACATTTCAATTTGAAATCAAGTATTATATGTATTTGATAAATTCAGACTGAAATTAAATAGCCCATAGTATGGCCGGTGGCCGGTGCACCGGTGTTACGGTTAAAACGGTGGACGATGCACCGGTTTATCACCACCACTGATGCATCCCTATATGAATCCACCAGAAAAAAATCTATCAAGACCCAAAACCAATATCAAAATCAGCATCAATACCAACACCAGCAGAAACAAGTACACCAAGTAAAAATATAAATAATCTTACTGATGAATTATCTAATATCAGTGAAGATAAATTGATGGAAATATTAAAACCGGAATTTGATCAACACCAACCACAAAAACAACCATTAACAAAAGCTGAACGTCAAAAAATAAAAAATGAAAAATTCAAATTAAAAAAAAAATTTAATCCAAATTTTCAAAAGAAAATCAAACGGCCCATCTACTACAAATATGATTATCAGAAAATACGTGCTCAGTTAGCTGATGACAACATCTACCCGACTCATCAAATTACAATAAATGACGATAGACAAGAGGTAATGTTAAAATTTAGGTCGAAACAGGAACGAGAACAAGCAACGTAAACAATAAAAATAAATTATTTTTCAAGATAACAATACCTCGAGAGATTGGGATAAAAAAGAAAAAAAGAAATGCACATAAAAATTTTAAAAAAATATAATAACAAATGGCCACATCTATCCGATCAAGAAAAACAATGAGTTGAATAAATGGTTAACCGAACAGAACGACCAATCCAAACAAACAAACAACAACAACAACTGACAAACAAACATCCGTCGTCATCCAATAACAAATTATCCTTAAATTATTATGTTGAACTTATGGCTATTATTATTATAATTATTAATAAAATTACTCCATACATTAATCAGTGATGATTGAAATAAATATACATATATACAAATGATTATTAAATAAAATATACACATGTAAATGATTACAATATGAAATATATATATATATATATAAATGGTTATAAAAATATAAATGATTATTATATTAAAAATATACATATAGGTGATTATCATATTGAATCAGAGATGTAGAATGTGCCGGTGTGCGTCACCGCGCGGTGGGAGAAAATTTTCGAGTTTGGGGAAAGTTTTTGGAAATTATTGGCTGTAAAAAAATTTCTTAATATGAAAAATTAGGGGAAAAGTTTTCTTTTGTAGATATTAGGACATGAACTTTGTGAACAGATTATCCGACTGATTTATTAACAGAAAACAAATGCAACGGCTTTTTCAATTATTTCTTTTAATATTCAATGTATCTTTCATGTATACACTCTATACCTTATTTTGTGCTATCTCTCTGAGTCGTTTAAATATGAAGGCTATTAGAGTGTATCATGTTACTTATGTCACTGTTAAGTTTAGTGTGTGCTTTCTTTTCTTTAACATACACACGGACTAACAAAGACATGTTTATATAGCCATAACAATATGTATTACGTCAAGGAAGGATAAAAAGTGGAATAAAGAGAAAAAAGGATATATATATATACATATATATATATGAGTGTGCCCAGTCTGACTGAGTACCCCAATTCTCTTTTTGTACACGCAGCTTCCAGTATATTATAAAAATGAGATACTTTTCACCGGCTACAGTACTCATGTAAGGCGAATGATCTGCGAAGGAGAAAGAGTCTATATCCTGTTTAAAGCCAAAATGATCAACATCTTCGCAAAACCTGTTTTGAATAACAAAAGTTGTTTTGAAGACGTTCGGTTATTATAGTTTTAAACGAGATATAGCTCCTTTCTCCTTGATGGACTTATGTCTTATCGCCAATACGCATTTTCGCCAATGGTACATTCGCCAATGGCGAATGTCCAGTGGTACATTCGCCAATGGCGAATGTCCAGTGGTACATTCGCCAATGGCGAATGTCCAGTGGTACCTCGCCAATTGGCGAATTACTAGTATGAAATTCGCCAATAAATAATATATTTCCTATCATCATGTTCGCCCATTGGCGGAATTCCTGAGGACATTCGCCAATTTGGCGAAGTGCTAGTATGAAATTCGCCAATATATAATATATTTCTTATTATCATATTCGCCAACTGGCGAGATTCCTCAGGACATTCGCCAATTTGGCGATTTACTGGTATGAATTTCGCCAATAAATAATATATTTCCTATAATCATGTTCGCCAATTGGCGAAATTCCTCAGAACATTCGTTAAAATTTAGCCATTGACTTCACCATATAATTATTTCTGTTTATATTTTTTTATTTCAAAGTAGAAAAAAGAGCTACTAGCTGTATTAAAGGAATGAATAAGTCCATTACCCCATGAACAATGATGTTGATTAATCGTCTGCACCTTCACTTTTGATTTAATATTCAACAGCGTCACTCATAGGTTAACGATTACAAATAGTCAGATCTAGGTCTTATCACCGAGATCGCACCTCGGGAAGATACTACACCCTAATACATCCAAGACAGCATTATGATTTGATCAAGGGATCAGATTACAACAGAGGAGGTGTCATTCTAATACAATAATGTATGTTCTTTAAAAAGTTGGCTAATTACCAGTATGACGTTTGCCAATAAATAATAATTTTCTATCAACATACTCGCCAATTGGCGAAATACCTGAGGACATTCGCCAATTTGGCGAAGTACTACTATCGTCGCCAAATTAAAATGAACGTGGGCATTTTTTGAATA
>JAJEKB010020508.1:0-15092 GCA_022393335.1 Macrotrachela quadricornifera | reverse complement strand
AATATAGTGGGGTCCACCGGTGGACCCCATCGCCGTGAAAGGGTTAACAATATCAGAACTCGATGGAGTGCTAGCACCACCAGCGATAATAACGTTACCGTTAGGAAGTGTTGTTGATGTATGATAATATCGCCTTATTGACATTGAATTTAGAGTGAAAGTATTGGTTCCAGTATCATATAAGTCACTTGTTGACATGTATGCTGCTGATGAACTAGGAGTTCCACCAGAAAGCAACACCTTTTTTGTATTTCCACCCATATCGATAATAGATGATTTATGCCAAGAACGAATTGTATTCATATTAACACTTCTGTTAATTAGAAAATTTATAGGATCATAGAGATCAGCAGTGTTTCCACCAGCGATTAGAATTTTATTAGTACTAAGACGATCAGCTGTATGTTGTGTTCTCACTTCTGTCATATTCCCTTTTTGAACAAATGTTTTGTTCGATGAAAAGAAGATTTCGATTGATGAGAGTCCTAAACCACCAGTAATCAATACATTGCCCGTTTCTGGTATATATGTACTTGTATGACCTGTTCTTCTTATTGTCATATTATTAGTTTGATTCCAAACATTCGAACGAATCACCTGAGTAGTCACTTTTGTGCTAGTATCTATATATATATATAAAGAAGAATGACTGTCTGTCTGTTCGTTATGCATTCAGTTTGTGTACTAGCTAGTGTCATTAAACTTTCCATGGTATCTCCCCAGGCCCAGAGAAAGGTCATGACGGGGTCACCCACCGAGGGTGTGAGTGAAGTCTCACCCAGATAGTACTGCAATAGTTAACATTACCAAATTTTACACGGTGCTTTCTTGAAGTTAGAAGTATTTTGAAAGAATGCTGTTACCACTAATAGGTGTAGAGAGAGGGCGTGTGAGTGAAATTTCACTCAAGTGCTATTGCAATGAACTTTGCGTCAGTTTTCTAGAAATTTTGGTGAATTTGTTATGATCCTAAGATTAATCATTTTTAATGGAGAATTCTTTGGTTTAAATTTGAGAATCGAATTTTTTAATAGATTGTAAGAGAAAAATGTGTACGAGTGTTTCCTTGATCCACAACTACGATGTATCCATTTGTTTTCTATGACTCACAGAAACAATGTATTTGTTCTTTTTCTTGAAATTTCATTCCGATCAATACAGACCGAGACTCTGATGAGTCTGTTCGGTATGTATCTAGTCATTGTGAGAGAGGATGATTTTATTCACTTTCTAATCAGATGACGCAGTTCAATGCAAATTTGAGAGTAATCGTGTCCAGAGTGGATGCGAGTGAGGATGTCAACTTGAGCCCGATGAAAAGAATCCTGTTAAAGATGCCTGATACATGCCGGTAAAAGTCCTGTCCAAGAGGTTTCAGGTGTGACGCGAAGATTTCTGTCGCAGATAGCTCATCCACAGCGAGGAACAGTCCCGTAGAAGACGTGTTATGTACAACAGAAAAAGTCGAATAGACGATGCAAAACTTTAACCATATTCTCTTTTCATCGGGTATCTCCGCTAGTATATCATTAAAATAGAAAACATCTGCAGTAATTCGTCGGTCATATCGAAAAATATTTTAGTAGAGTGAAAACTTAATTGAGAATAATTAAAGATTTTACATTCGAGATATTCTCAAATTGATTATTATTGATCGTTTTCGAATTATTTTCTCTTTCCCTCAATTTCTATGTTTTATATATTAAAATGAAAATTGATTTTGTCGTTGCCATCTATCGAGTTTATCAAGATAGAAACTGCAGTGAAACAAATCTTTCGCTTTCAACTAGTCCATATAACGATCGATTATTAATCTATTAGTTCAATAGTGATCTATTCATCGTTCTTATATATCCGTCTGTTAAACTTAGAATAATATTGATAACGGTTGTCAAACATCCGCATCAGCTCCATCCACATTATTAAAACTTAATCAATAAAGTTTCTAAAAATATCAAAAAGATGCTTTTTTTTGCTACATTCTTTCTCAGCGAGAAAATTCTTTAAAAATCATTCACTTGTTTTTGTATTCTTATAACACATTATAGTTTTCATTTACAGATTGAAAATCAATTCATTTTTCTCAATTGACAATGTAAATATGTATGAAAATAAACTATAATAAAACTTACGAGTTGTTGATTGTATATTAGTCGCACTACTAAGAACAGGTAAATTGAGAAAGTACAAAATGCAATTTTCATTATTATTTAGTTCGAATGGAAATAAGTTGAAGGAAGAAGAAAAGAGTTGACATGTATTGTTATTTTTAAAACAATTAAGAGCATCAATAATAGGATATACAGTATATATCATCTGACAAATACATTCTTCACATGTTCCATTTATTGTCATAACACTTGATTGAGAATTAACAGTTAGTGAAACATTATAGATCGTCATTATTTTAGTACTATCATATAACAATAGACCATTTAGGATAATGAAAATAATAAATACTGCAGGATACATTCTTATTTTAGTCAAAATAGAATTTCAAATGAAAATATTATTTGATTAAACCAGTCACGAGACGTCACTCATATATAATTTTAAACAAACATATTATATTTGTTTTTCAAAAATTGATATAGAAGAAAAGAAATTTCATCACTTCCCGTTTCTATAATAAGTAAAATTTAAGATGAACGAAATGTCAATAGAAAATATTGACATTTTTTTCATCTTTCCGAGAATAAATTTCTATAGAATCAAATCTATCATAGATTGATAGAAACAAATATCTCTTAAGTGTTTTTTAATACACAAACGAAAATATTAGATTTAAATTGATTTATATATCAAGGAAATTACTTAATTGATTTTAAACTTTTGAACTTTTTATTGCTCAAATTACACTTTTCTTTTTGGATCAATCAACATTGATAATATCTTATTTTCAATTAATTCTTTATTCAAAATAAGTTTACATTAACTACATTTATATTACGATGAACTATGAAAACTGATGAACATTAACATATATCTCTATTTATTTATTAAACAATTCGATTTTTTTCTATTTATGAAAAAGATTGGAAGTTTTTTTATTTCTATATAATTGGGTAGAACATCAGTTATTTCATTAAATTAAAGACTTCTTATTTTGTGGAACTCACATATAAAATGTATGTGTAAGTTTTAAGTCAAAGTTTTTCGGGCTCTTTCTTACTGGCTAGCTCCCATTACAGACAAGCCCCAACCATAACAGATACCTTCGTGATAAATATCTCCCTATTGCAGCAGACACGACATAATAAATGATTCCTGTGGTTTATTATCATTCTCTTTCACCCGAAAGCTTTGGTGCAAACATGTATCTATCAATGTAGAGTAATAATATTAAAAAAAGTTTAAAGTGACACAGCTGTTATCTTATATCAATATGTGAGTTCCATATTTTAGCTCTAAAAGGATGCACTGACAAGCTTTTATTTATTGAATATTTTGTCAAAAAATTTAATAAATCTGAAAAAAGTAGCCAAAAAGTTCTTTCTTTTCGAGATATTTTTCAATAATATCTCAGATAATTTCGTTTTATGACTTTTATTTATTGATGTATTGAAACTTTATTATTTTTGTCGAACTAAAATATATTTCAATGAATTTATTGCATATATTTATTAAACATATTAAATTTCTCATTAACTTTTTTATGCCTTTTTTCTGAGAAATTTTTCTCTTTTGAACATTTAATCTTCTTTATTTTGACATTTAACTAAAAATAAAGTTGATTTTTCTATTGATTTACATAGTTCTGATTAAAATATAATATATATATTCTGTTGAAGAAAAAATGACTAAAGTCCATTATATCTGACTGATTTATTAATTTGGATAGATTAGAAATAAAATGAATATTTTCTTTAATAAATAATAATCTAAAATAATTCTGACATCACAATATTCATTTTTCTAATTGAATAAAATTGTTTTTGATTCGGAATTAATCATGAAAACATTTATAGAATTCTACAGAGTTTATATATCAGGTGGTCCAGAATAAATAGGTAGTTTAGTAGTTCGAAATTTTTTCTATATAGCCTAAACCGTTGTTGCTACTTTTATTGCCAAAAGATGCGCTGTGAAAATTTCTACATGATTATATGATGATATTTGATCTCAGCTGTAAGTATGAAAAAGTTAACAAACACCGTTCTGAAGTTTTATTCTTAACAAATGCAGATGGTTTTATTTTATTCGCTTACTTTTTGGGATATTAATAACAAATAACTAACGCTTTAATAGCGCACGAAAAGCTCCATATTTTATACTATAGTTAAACGTACATTCATATTGACATGCATGTAGCACAGAGTAATTCTTTCTTTTTTAGATTTTGCAATAGTACGGCTTGGATCAACAGCAATTGCATAGCATTTAGAAAAAAAGCACATACGTTCATTAAAAATTTATATTTTGCCATTATTCTAACTCTATTTTACAGAATAAAGAGCACCGCATGATACTCAAGTGTCTAACCTTAGATATGTTCTTTTTTTTTAATGAGATGAGCAAGATAGTCTTAATTTTGATTGTTTTTCACTCAGGTTTAAGAGATTATATGGTTTTCAATTCATTGTACTTAGTTGAGAAGGGTTTTGATATATATCACAAGAAAGAGTACATTTAATTGTACAAGAAACCTTCCTTAGCGATTTAATTTATTTGTACAATCATACAAAACAATCTGAATTTGTTAAGAATAAAACTTTAGAAGGTTAGCTATGTTAGAGCCTCACAATGTTGTGTGTTAACTTTTTCATACTTACAGCTGAGATCAAATATCATTATATAATCTTGTAGAGATTGTCACGGCGCATCTGTTAGTAATAAAAGTAGCAAAAATAGTTCAGACCATATAGAGAAAATTTTGAACTACTAAACTACCCATTTATTCTGGACCACCCGATAATTATTTGTTTTCGGAAACTGTTCTTTTTTTACTTAAATGTAATAATTCACTACTTTTTGTAAGAGTAAAATTATCTGCAAATATCTGAGTGTACTTTCAATTTATCACAATAAGTACCTGGTGTATTCACTGAGCACATTTATGTATAATCTTCTTCTTAACATACCCCTATCTCAAGCATACTTCTATGCATGTCGTATCATATGAGAAGACGAATTATCTACTCATTTGTTCCTCTCCAACACCTTTCACATTTCAGTATAAGTTTACGAGCAAATATTACGAAGGATTACTTGAGTGAAAGAACATGAAAATTTGGTATTCCAGCCTAAACCTCCATTTTAAGGACGATAATCCCCTCTTCCCTTCACAAATAGCACCATTCGATGCAGCATTAAGTTCAGCATCTAGCACAACCAATTAGAAGGTTTGCGCAGCTTTTAGGAGCGAACTTCAGCAAGGATTACTCAAATCCGCTGCTAACTTTTTCTAAATTTTTTGATTAAAAAAAGATTCAGGCCCCAAAGGATTAATATGTTTTTTTTGATTTATGGTTTTTAAATCAATTAAATCTAGAACATTCTTTTTTATTCCACACTTGAGCAAACTAGAATAAAGGTTCTATGTAATAAAAATATTTTAGTGTACGAGGTAAAAAAAACTTTATGATGTTCTTTATCTATTTATATAACATAATATTTTCATTATTCCTTATTAATAATAATAACAACTACTATTCAACTTATAGCAGATTATGGCTTACTAAATGTTAACATGGAATTAATTTCAGATAATAATTTTCTTTGCTTAAAAATACATTAATATTAAATAGAAAAGCAGCTTTATATTTAAAAGAAAATTATAATGGTTCAATTAGACAAAAAAAAACTTTGAAATATATCGAGAAATTATCTTTTTTTTTTGACATTCAATAAAATGGTCAATCAGTTATTATAATGTATGACAAGTATAGAAAGTCAGTAACAGTTAAGATTATTTTAATTCTAATTATTTTATTCATTTATTGAGCACGTATGAAATAATATTATAAAAGAAAAATCTTTTCTTATTTTATAAATAGAAACAGAAAAGGATTAATAAAAATATATAAGATGAGTTTAGAAAGAAAAGATGAAGAAAATTCTATTAATTATCTATCTTCCATAAAGATTGTTGAATAGTTTCATTAGAAGGTAATAGAGTAAATGAACTATCAATATTAATAAGAAGAAATTAAATAGTACCTTTATAATAAATTTATTTTATGAAATTATATACTTTTTTTTTCAGATATTACATTTAAATCTGTTACAAGTAAGCTATTTAATTACAGAAAAAAATTATTTTAGTTTTTCTAGTTTTGCAATATTTCTAATCAGAATATATTCTAAAAAAGCTCTTCATTTTATGTTTAGAAATAATAGGAATATTATGAAAAGAAACATAATCTCTAAGTAATACCGTTCAAAATAGAGAACTATTTTTTTTCAAATTTCTTTATTTTTGAATAATTTAAGAGCATTAGATAATACCGTTATACAATTTTCACTATGACATAGAAGGAAAAAGTAGCTGTTGTTCAAGAGATATGTCGTCTGAAATGATTAAAATAGTACCATTTATTATTTATTTTTTTTAGAATTTGTATAACTTATTGTACTAATATTGCATATTCTATTGTAGAATAAAACAAAATAAAAACATAATTATGTTGTAAATAAATCTTTCTTAGTATTATTAGCATAGTAAGTATATTTCTAATGCAAGTGCACTTATTTTACAGTTATAATGACGAACTGACTCTGTTGTGTCTTCTAAGTTTGATAGATGAGATATCCCATAAGTTTTTTCATCGAGTTGTTTTGAAAGTTTCAGTTTGAATTTGAAGTATTCTGTTATAATGCTTAAACATATTTAGGATTATGTACAACATTTTAGACTTATAAGTCTTGTACTTTGTTGTATTCAATCATTTCTTTTACATTAATAATGTGATATTCTCTATACGATACATAACTCATGAATTATAATAAATGGCAAAAGTTTGTATTTTATATTTTGATTTCTAAAAACATTTTATTCAAAAAAATAAAATATATAAGAAGATGCAGCATGAAAAGCTCGACAATCTATAATGTAAAGCTTATGTTAGTGTTTATTGTTTTTTTTATAATAGAAAGTATTTTTAAGAGATCAATTTTCGATGTTTGAAAAACAGTCCAGAAAATTTCATTTATTCTTATAAATAAAAAATATACAATTAGAATAAGTTATTCTTTGTAAATTGTAGTTTTTCATGTTGCACATCATCTTATATATTTCATTTTTTTTTATAAAATATATTTAATGATCACAATATGAAATACAAACTTCTGTCATTTATTATGGATTATCTATTAGCAAGCTTTATAAGTCTGAAATTTTGTACATAATCCTATATATATGTCTCAGGCAAAACTAAATGTAAGCAGAAGTCATTTTTTATAAGTCGCAAAATTACAAATTAATTTTTTTTTAAATATAGTTATTGTGTATATGTCACTGTTGACATAAAAATTCAGGTGAGTTCGGAATCGTCGAAATATTAGAAAAAATATAAAATGTTTGTATTATGATTACAACTCCGTAAACAATTTGAAATAATTTATTTAGGTAGAAATTCACAAAATAAACTTTTGTTTAACATAATAAACGAAATATTTCACAAAGATTTAGTAGTAAGTGATAATTTATAAAAGATTGAAAATAATTTTATATTTTTTTTACCCTTTCCTATTTTCTGCTTTATAAAATATCATACAGGTTCGATAATGAAAGCTAGTTTGAAACAGATTAAGAACAATTTGCACAAACTCTGCTCATCCTCCAACAACCTGCTCTGAAAAAATTAGAAGGATTAAATTATCATAAGAGGTGTGCTGGGACAGACTAAGAATAAATCTACAATCTTAATCATTAAATCCTTTCTTCTTATTTTTTAGATGGAAAAGTGTTTTCTGTGGATATAAGTAAGATGAATATGCGCTTTAGAATAAATTCAATAATAACCTTAAAAGTCCTCCATTTTTTTTTCGCTTGAGACAAAAACTGTAGGTTGTTAAACTAAAATAAATTTCATCAACTACATTCGCGAACTCTACATCTTTTTAAACTAGACTAGATTTTAATGGGAAAAACCTGACGATCTACATATCAGACATGTGCATCGCGCCTAAAAAACAGGGCGGAGGCAGTGCAGCCGCCCATACTCCTTTATTTTACAAGGCGCAGAGCGGTACGATCGCCGGGTGGTCTGCCCTCATAAGAAATGAAAAAATCCATTATATCAAATTTTTTCCAATTTATTGCACTATAATATTGTTCGACACACAAAGGACCACTTATTAACACCCAAATGTGAATGACAACATAAAATTGAACGTACCATGAAAGGATATCTTGCTCAACAAGATTTAGCTAGACATATACACACTAATATATTACTATTTTCTGTTTTAACCTATTTTATAGTTCAATTTGTAGAAATTAAAGTTTAGAATGATTTTAAAAGCTAATATTCTTCTATATCAAATTCATCAAATTCAAAGGTAGATTTAATAATAGAATAGTATTTAATGAATATTGCTTACTATTTAATCTTTACATTTAACCCATAAGTATCAAAGTAAATCAGTAAAACTAGCAATATGTCAGATAAAATGATTCTATTAATATTTCAATCTATTTTCGTTACTTTTAGGCATTTGATGTCCATTCATTTTTAAGAGACTCCTGTTGAAGTTTTTACTAAAAAGTTTACTCTTAGCTTTCATAAAAAGAAGCGAAAGTACACCATCAAGTATCACAGTTTGCATGAAGAAATTCTTGAACTAACACATAAGTGGATTTTTTAGATTAATATTCATACAGACAGTCACGACTCTATCATAAAAACATTAAAAACTCTAACGGCAGAGAGATATTTAGTATTTTTTAAAAACCAGAGACAAGCGCGGTGATAAAGAACGTGAGGTCATAATAAAAAAGAATATCGCGGTTATCCCAAAATAGAGGCAATGCTCAACATTATTCGTGGTAGTTCTTCAAGGAAGAAAGCGAAAATGTTGCGATCGCCGTAAGGTAGTCAGGATGACTATTGAGGTATATTCGATTGTAGAAAACAATTATTCAAGTGTACATTTATAAAAAAAAAAAAACCATGATAAATGTTATTAATAGACATATTGCAAATATACTTACAATGCAACTATAATATGTACGGAATGCATTTACAATAGAATTCTTTTATTTTCTTTATGCTATAATAGAACATACAATATTAATGCAGTATTTATAGACACTATAAAAAACTAAACGGTAAATCAGTTTTTCTTCAACTAATTATTCTTTAATTTTTTGTTTATACTCGCTGTAGATAGACTATCTGTTGCTATTTCGATTGTCGTTTGAATGACCTCAATCTATCCCTCCATTTCTCTGCCATCGGAAGTCCATGGAAGTGATTGGGCAAAAAAAAATTTTGTCAAAAACTTTTTTATGTGCTCAGTGGATTCCACATGAAAAGTTGTTCATAAAATGTTAGAAAAAAAATCAGACTGTCCCCAAACTTATTTTACGTTTTTCTCAAAGCTAGTTTTTTATGCAAAGAGCCTAATTGCCGCACGTACAACCTCCCTTTAACTTCGTCCGATCGAGCTGAAATTTTTACCACAGATACTTCGAAGTGTTCTTCAGAGGAAGGATCGGCCGTTTTCCTGTCTGATGTTTCCATTCGGATTTATAGGGTTCTGAATGTCGAAAACTTGGTTCTAGCAAAAACCTTTACGTATTTTTTTATAAAAAAAAAAGAAAGCGAGATTTTTGAAAAAGCTCAAAATTACCTCTAAGTCATAAGTGTGGGTCTTTCCAAATAAATTTTTAAGCCAATCGGACAAAATGTGAAGAGGTCGTACGGTGTGGCGATGAGGACCTACAGAAAACGAAAATTTTCGAAAAAAAATTCTTCATCGAACACGTATCTCGTTATTTTAGGCGTTCTATCTGTGATAAAAATTTCAGCCCAATCAGCCTTATCGTCTTCGAACTCTAGAAATCGTCAAAAAAGAGGGGGGGGGTACCCTAAAAAGGTAAAATCTCTCTATATGTAATTAAATTGATTTTTAAGATTGCATAATAATTTTCATGCAAATACCAAGAGTATATAATAACATATTTTCAATATAAAATCATAAAGAAACATTTTTCTATAATATAAATATGATATTTAGAGAGTTTATAATAATAGTGTGTTTACCTTATTGGTAAAAAAAATAGAAAACCATTTTATTTACTCCAGAATGAATTTCTAATAATTATATAATATAGTTATAGATTTTTGTGTATTTTTAAATATTAATGTTAAACGAAACAGAATATATGATATTTAAAAAATATAAATTAATTAGTGAAGAATTAATAAAATATGTAGGTATTCCATTATATACTGTATGTGTTATTAGTACATTAATGAATATATTAACATTTTCTCAACGAACATATAATACTCGAGCATGTTCTATTTATCTTTTAATTGCATCAATATTTGATCTTGCTCATTTAACTGTTGGATCATTAACAAATATTATTCAACATGGTTTTCATTACGATTGGCCTATTAATTCAAATATTTATTGTAAAATAAAAAATTATTTAATATTTGTATTTAATATTATATCAGGTACACTTACTGTATTAGCTGTTATAGATCGATTTATATTAAGTTCACAAAAATATATTAAATGGAAATGTAATAATTATTCTATTGCTATTCGATCTATAAAATTAATAATATTATTTTGGTTTATTATTTCAATTCCAAATATTTTTTGTACGGAAAACTTCTTTCATTCATTAAATAATGATAACTTAATATGTTTAAATCATTCAAAAAATATGTTTTGTTTTTTAACACGTATTATGTATAGTTGTATATTTGATGGATGCTTTCCTCCAATTATGATGATGATATTTGGTTTATTAACATATAATAATGTTCGTCATCTACACCAACGATCACAAACAAAATCAATTCCAGTACGAAAAATAAATCAACAAATAACAACAATGTTTATACTTCAATCAATTAAATCAACAATTATATCATTTCCATTAACTATATTTAATTGTTATTGGTTAATTACAACAAGAATGAATTACAAAAAATCGTTAATACATGAAGCAAAAGAAAATTTAATTATGGAAATATGTTATTTTCTTTTTTGGAGTAATTATACAAGTTTTTTTATATATATCTATTCATCAGATGTATTTAGAAATCAATGGATTAAAGGAATGAAAAAATTTCTTTGCTGTCTTTATAGAAATAAACAACAACATTATTAATATTGAATGAAATAAAATCATTTGAAAATTGTAATAATTATTAAAGTGATTATTTAAACTAAAATATTGTTAATGTTTGTATAATTTTTATTTCTATTTAATAAATTTATAATACCAATTGTATGATAGCGGTATTTTCAGTTCCATTTAAATCAAAGAATTAAAAATTTTTTTCTGTAAAAATTCTCTTTTCGACGTTTCGGCTAGTTTAACAGCAATTTCCAAGATTTTTTTCAAACTTAGATAGGATACATTACATAAAAATATTATAATCAAACGTTAAATACGAAACTATTAGCTTACAATGTACAGATCGACAATGCAAATATGTTGAAAAAGAGAAAAAAAGACAAGCAAAATTAAAAGAATATAGTTAGATACGAGGAGAAGAAAAGGATAATAAGAGATATTACATGCGTGAAAGAGAGAGAAAGATAATAAACTAACGAGAAGCTAGCAAAGAAAGAAAAAGTGAAAAGAGTATATATAGATCAATAAAGCGATTAGAGAGAAACAACTAATGAAGTTACACTAGATATATAGAAATAAGAAAAAAAAAACAAGTTATCACGATGATAACTTCATGATGTCAATCTTGGTAAATGATGTTTATCGATAGCTTCTGAGAATATATATAGTGAAACCGAATGTGTTGTTCGCTTTAATTCTGATACATATCCACCCAGGTCAAGCATAACGACGATCATAAACGTCGGTAAATGGTCATTTCCATTGCCACAGATGGCCCAGACTTGGAATCGGACCGACCGATCCGGTCCTATCCGGTCTTCACTGATATATACCGGTCTTTTTTCATTTTGAAAAATTTCTTAAGTCACTAAAACTTGCCTGTTTTGCTCATTTTTAACGATTTCTATGGTTGTACCCATGAGGAAATAAAAGTTTTTAAGTTTTCAACTGATAAGTTTTCAATCGTTGTTTAGATTTCAGCTCTACATGTTCACTAATATTTCCACCGCAGAATAAGTCTCAAAGTTTGTTGAGTAATTTTTCTTATGCGCATACAAAGCTTTTCAGACATCGGAAGATGGCATCGCTTTACCCAATAAGTTTTCCACCTTTAAATTTTGAGCCCATCTATCTCGTCTATTTTTTGGTCACTCTCACAGAATCTCAATAGCTAGTACTTTCTAGCTCATGCTTTCATAATAAAATATCAGAAAAAATATCTTCTGTCACCAAGATCGCGTCAGCGACTAAGATCATATAACTGTGAAAATACCTACGTGTGAAGAAACTTTGTTCAGAAATGTTGATATGAAAAATTATACTTTTTCATCTTAGTGCGGCTACTAATTAGATGCAACTGAAGTACAAAACAATCAGTAAATATATCTTTTCGTCATGCAGGAAGGAAACAGCATTATTTTATTGTCACTGCTACATGATTTTACCATGTATTATTTCATGTTATTAATTCCCAAAACGGGTCAGGCTTTGCAATGGATGAAAGTTACGTACCTTTCTTTAGCTGAGATATATGCGGTTGTGTTGTTTAATGTATGTAAGTATTGTTCACTGTTTTTACATATAGCGAATAACAATCTAGAGAAAGTAAATAATAAAATGATACAGTTTCGAAGTAAATAGAATACCTACTAGATAACCCAACGTTAATATTTATACTGAAGATGATTGCATTACTGAAGAAATATTGTTCAGTACTATAAGAGCGAGTAAGTTGATCGAATAGTGCAGTGCACGAGTGCTCGTTGTGTCTATACTCGAGTGTGGCCGAGTCGGCATCACATTTTGTTCTTATGAAGTCTTTTGCTTGCTAATGACCATGATCTGGTGATGTTATCTTCTGTTTATTTTAAATGATATCATTTGTTCGGTATCACCAACCAAAGATAATAACATTCAATTTCTTAACGTTTAGTCGACTTCCTTCTTTTGAAGTCTTATGATTCTAATGATCGTAATAACATGTCATCTTATCTTCTTTTTACTCGACCTTTTCTTTCTATGGCCTCTCTAAACATCACTATATACTTATTTTCCAATAATGAATTTCCTCACAAACCAGCATCCTACTATTTCATTGAAAATCATCTACAATCGACTACATGGAGACGTTAGCATGCTACTACTTTTCTAAATAAATTTGTAATCAGCTGAGAATAAAAATTCTCTTTACAAAAGAGCATACTGGTGTCCTACCGATGGTTATTTATTGTAGATTAGTCATTGAAACGGCAAAATGCTGATGTTATATAGACAGAATAATTATAATCAATTTAGAATAAAATCTCTCTTTGTACAATAGCATCCTGGAGTCATGTTGCTCTTTTATTCATCGTGTATCAAATTAGTAGGATGCTAGGACGTTGACATTGTCGAGGGAAATTTCATAATTAATCCATAATAAAAAATCTCGCAAAACTGTGACCTTCTAGCGTTATAGAAACGTTTACGAAATAATTAAAGTCTTGGCATATGAAAGGAACATGTAATAAATTAACAAGGAGAGACGGCTGTATGACATAATACGCGGTTGGCTTCATCTTTTTTATTGACATGACATAGAGCTTAGTAAGTTGCATATGAGACTGTGGGTTGTTTACTGCCATTTATTAATTGTTACCCCGACCTTTATCGCGATAAGGAAGAGTCTTATTTACCTGCATAAAAAATGGTAAAGTTCATGTTTTTTTTCGTGAATATGTTGTAGTTTAATATGTTCGGGCATATAGAAGAAGAGTTACAGAGCGGATCTATCTGATGATTTTCATATTGTGTTCCAATTTTATCGTGAAAAGAAATTTTTTTTATTACAATGTGCATCATTCAATACGTAAGTATTTAAATAGCAGTTGATCCAATTGAGTGGAATATATTGGTGAAATCGAACGCATCCAGTATATTTGAGATTGATGTTTCAAATGGTGGTTGTGAATGCGCCATCGAAAAGTCGATAGCGTATTCAGGTTTTGGCAACGGAGCCACTAATACTTGAACGGAAACTTGAAAGTTCAAGTGAAAAATGATAGATGAAAATTAAAATTTCAGTTGAATGAACGCTCGAGCTTGACACTACTACATTTGATCACGTCATTTTCAAGAAGAACCTATGACTGAGTTTCAAATGTTCACGAAATATAGGAGTGGTAGACCATGCATTTGAATTGTCTTTTAAGAAAAGTAACGCTCGGGCATCGATCGCTTAGCTCCTTGCCATATTTACGCACTTCAAATCATTCAATAATTTAAATGAGCCGTAGGCTACCATTCCAGTTATTCATTACTTTTGGTCAATCATTATAGAAAATGCTTATAATTAACGATCAATTAATAATTAATTAATAAAACTTGATGTCAGATTTGGCTTCCTCACCTTTAATTACTTTTCGCGAATGTTCATTAATACAAAATTAATTCATAATTAATTAATAAATAATAATTAATTTAGGCTGACGTCAGATTTTCATTCTACATCCTCGATTACTCCTTTGTTCAGGTTTTATGGAAAAAAATAAATCTTCTATTTTCATATTGTTGAACCAGTCAGTGAAGTGCGAACATACAAGCAACTAACGAGGGAAGCGCCCGAGGTGCCCAAAGCCGATTCGCTTCATTTACACGTTGCTTGATAGAGGGTATCGAGATAGGAAAAAGCTCAAAAGGATTTGGGCTGACAGCTCTTCCTTGAAAAGTTAGAGTCAATTTTCTGTTTTTCCCAGTCAAAACGGCTAAAAATTGAAAATCTTACATTCAGTCAAAGAAGACCGTATACACTTGAAATTTTCCGCACTACGAGGTCACAGGCGTTGCT
>JAJEKB010020507.1:0-16074 GCA_022393335.1 Macrotrachela quadricornifera | reverse complement strand
TGCTATGTGATCTCTCAATTCAACACTTAGAACATTCACCGTTTCTTGTTGTCCAATTATCTTAGCGAGTAAATGATATATAAATACTAATTTTCTCAGAAGAAATCGAATTCTAAATCTTTTTTAATTCGTTACAACTTCGTTAGAAAGTATTATCGATTTTAAAATAGAATGTGCTCTACTATTTTTTGAATAATTCAAGAACGATTCCATTGAGTGACTTACAATTTTCCCTAATCGAAAGAAAAGACGAGGCACATCTTTTTCTCTAATATTGTATAAGACGAAATTATTTTAAAATCAGTCATTTTTGCAAAGCAATACGAAAAGTACATAAAAAGCATCTGTCATTTCGCTGAAGTTTTGATTTTCACATGTGATCTAGATAGAGGGACTCCAGATCTATAGTTTAAGATACAATTTGAATTATTATCTTCTCATATCCAAATGTTAAGCAAAGAAAGTGGTTTATTTATTTGTGCAACACTGCGGATTTCTTTTGAATTGTAAACAAATTTCCTTACTTTTTGTGAAAATTTTATCTGAATGGTAGACCGTTTTCATATATTTTGTTTTTAATGTTTTACAGAACTGACTGACATTAAAATGATCTCGTCTGATACAATATTAGAGAAAAAGACGTACATCTGTCTCCTCTTTCAATTGATGAAAACCATAGGCATTGAGAGACTGTTCTTTTGTTGATAAATTAAAGAGCATGTTTGCTCAATCTTTATTTCAATCTAAGTCTAAATACTTGCCTTGGCTTCAACAAACAAACTCTCGTTCAATCATATCAATATAGTTACCAACTAGAGACAGCCTGATCTCGATCCATCAACTATTAACAATGAATAATCCAAAAGTTTTCAAAAAAATCTCGTTTCACTTTTTATCGACTAAAATATATTTTGCGAAAATTAGGAACACTTATTTAAGATCTACTTAAAACTCTTCCTAGCTGTATGTTCAAAAAGATTGTATCATGTATTCTTTTTGAGTAATGAACAAATGTTCAAAGGACACTAAGATGTACTCTGTAAAAAATGCTCGAAATGACTGGCGCAAAAAGTTTAATGATTTCATCATGTTCATTTCATCTTTTCTCTTTTTAATTCGTCATTTAATTTTTGGATAACCATGCCGAAAATAATATGAAATTGTTCCAGATAACACCAAAAACAAAAAATCAAGGTCAGTGATATAAGGGTTTTGACATATTTATATCGACAGTATCCAAGATTTCTTATATTCATCATCTCATATGTTCCCATACAGCGACACTACAACAGTCTCATAGAAACTCACCATCTTTATCATATCCAAATTTTTCCGATATTTCATACATTATTATTGTTTAAAGTTTTTCATCATGTTATCTAAAGCAATCTTGTACTATTTTCTATAAGATTCTTGAAGGATAAAAACAGTAACGCAAAGAAACGGAGATAATCCAGATATATTGAATGGTTGACCTCTTCTTCTGAAGTCATATCAACCTGGTTTTTACAAAGCGCATTATAGTGCTGTTTGAATATTCGCTTATTACTTAATAACAAAACACAATAAAATTTTTCTGAATGCACAGCTAGAACGAGCTTTCAACGTAAATCTAGAATAGATGTCTCTGATTTTCTCAAAGTATATACTAACCGATGAAAAATGAAGCGACATTTTTTCGAAAACTTTTGTGTTATTCTTTGATATAGCTACAAGCCGAGGCGAGTTTTCTCTTTCAATGATTGCAATATATTAGTAAAAGGATTATCTTACAGTAGGCAATAAGAATATATTTGATGAACGCTATATGAAGCAATATCTCTTAATTTCATAACGGATGTTGGTAAGGCATATGTGATACAGAAAGCTCTTTGAACTCTATCATTGGGGTCGGCATAACATGGGATTAAATCAGTAGGAATTGTCGGGATATGAAGTGAAAACCTAGAAAAACATAAAAGCCATGATTCGTGCAACTCTGCTATTTCTAATGAGCTTCAAGATACAATTTATAATTATGATCACTCCTAGTCTCTACTGAATCACATCCAATCTCAAATATCCTAGATCAGATACTTCCACAGTTGACTGAACAAATTTCACAAAAAATTCTGTTGCTACCGTGACGATCCAAGCTGTCAGCTTACACTTGTATATCTGTAGCTTAACAACTAGTATATTGTGACATTACTGAAGAAATCTAATCGAATTTTCTTCTACAAAATCTTTTAAGATAAATTTCCAAGATGAAGCTCACAACGTTTTCGAAGGTGATTCAGTTTCCTCCAGCCCATGGAACTACCATTGCAAATACCGTCTGTTACGCGGGCTGAATGATATAAATTACATGTTTAGTCTGCTCAGAACTAACATATCTTAAAAATAGAAACTGCCTACCGGATGTAGTCGTTTTACTGAAAATAATAGAACAAATGACCATTAATATGAAAAAATTTAATAAATGAAGATAAATAATAAAGATATTCGGGGGAAAAAGCAAGCACAAGAAAGAATCTACAACAAGAGAGTGATAAAAGATAAGATATCAAGGAGAACAACAACAACTTATATCATAGTCAGTCACAACGAACGACGTCTATCGACGTTAATAATCGCATATCGTGCTAAAAGAAACCTATACTTCATAATAATCATAATTCGTAGTTGTAACACAGATTTTTTACATTATTGGCATGATAATTTGAGGTAATAATAATCGTTTGACATTCTTCATCGTAATTGTAATTATTGATATTTCAATATAATTAATATCATGAAATGGAAGTGCTTAAAAGGATTTACTAAACTTATTCTGCATCGAACCAATACTAGTAAGAAATAGTCAAAGTTAGATGATATGAAGCATGAGTTTTTCAATAGATTGTTAATTTTTTTTCGTAAAAAGAAAATAGTTCTATATATTCTGTTATATTATTGTACCACATAGTTGGATCGAAATGATTGGAAGGAAAAGTATCGTATTAATCTTCAAGCGTTTCTTCCTCAAAAATAATTGTTTTTAACTTCTTTGCAAGGAGGAAATATAAAATTTTTTTGATTTGAATCAGGTTTTTTGTTTCATTAGAAAAAAAAATTTACCATCATTCATATGCTCTATGTAGTTCTTTCACAAATATATACAGATACGGTTGTAACCTTCTTCACCGAATAGCATTTCGTTAAAAGCTTCGCGAGACACTTAAACGTGTTAAGCATGAAGAGATCAATTCAGTCTTGTCCTCACCCTCACTTTTGGATGCCTTCCATGACTAAAAAGTGCTTTTGATAGAATGTCTTTCGGCGAAGAGGATATATACCCATTGTAATGATGCTCCCAAGAACCAACAGCTGTGGGCCAAGTTATTCCACCGGGATACGTAATCACAAATTACATAGATACGCAAAAAATATCAATTTGTTATCGTGGAATATCATGGACTGGAATACTGACGGATGAGCAGCACGTATCCTCTTCACCAAAAGGGGCACCCATAAGTGAAAATAAGGACAAGAATGAATTGACTTTTTTTATGCTTGACACAGCTGTATGAGAAGTAAAGTTGACATCGTAAAAACGAGACTGTTTTTTGGTAATGAATAAACTCGATTTGTTTTGAATAATCTTTTCATAAATGTTCTTTGTAAATGGTAGAACTTTTTATGTTACATCTAATAGTGCATTTTGTTTTTAAAATAATACATATTCAGTAATAAAAAGACGAGATAGAAAGAACTGAATTCGTGTTTTATCAAAAACCAATCTCGTTTTTTTCACTACGTCAAAACTTGATCTTTCCGAGTTTTATCTATTTCGAAAACAAAAAATACAACCATAAAATAGGCAGTTTTTCATGAATTCTGAACCCTTTCACGTTGTATCCAATAGGATATTTTGTTGCTTTTTTTTACAACGTCTCACGTAATAATAAAGTGGAATGCAAAAGTATTACATCCATTATAGTCGAATACTACCATGTAACTTTCAATAAAAAGAGTTCTTATCGTAGTTTTATTATTATGATATGAGTTGAGTAGTGATTGAATAGCATAGAAAAATAGAGCGAAAGATGTTCTATCTTTTCATAAAAAAGAATATTTTTTCATGCTTTCTATAAGAAAATAAAGTACTTCTACTACTACTTTTGGATAACCTTAAGTACAAGTCCAGATAGTCTGTTAGAATATCTTAGTGACATCAAGTGTTATGTCAAAAACATGAATAGCTTCAAATTCTTTTGCATATAATTCATAATCACCAGCTGCCATTGAAAGTACTACACGAGTAAAATTTAATCAAGCCAGAGACCTAATATATCATATGAAACATGAGAGTATTAATCTGAATATATATGAACTTTTAAGAAAATAAAATAATTTCATTCATGTTGGTCCAGTTTTTGTTTTACCTGTATAAGAATTGAAAATAAGCAAAAAAAGGTATTCTATACAATGAAGATTTTTATTCGGAAAAACATGAGATATGACAGATACAGTTAAATCGTATTATTCATGTAATTTTTGATATTCTATTAAAGCATCATTAAAACCTTGTGGGAAAAGTAATGATGCTCGTTTTTGACGTAATTTTTCTTCTTCTTCATATAAAATTTGAATTTGTTGAGTTTGTTCTTCAGTAATACCTAATTTTCTAGCTATAATATGAATAGATTCAAGTTCTTTAGGATGAATTTTATGATCACCACCTAACATTCGAAATAGATTATAAATAATACCCATTCGAGTCTTTCTCACATGAGGTAAATCAAAATTTTCATATAATTCTTTTATATCTCTAGATGCATCTGGTTGATACGTTTGAAGTTCATCCAATATTTCTTGTGTTGCACCTACAGTAATCAATATGAAAAAGAATTTACTAGAAAAGATTCATACCAAATATAGCAGCACGACTAATGATATATTCACGTTCTTGTTCAGTGAAATTTCCCAGTGCTGAAACTATATCAATAAGATTTTTCATAAAAATGAATACATCTTCAGGTTCAGGTAAATGACTTTTATCTCCAATCCAATCTTGAAAAAACCATTCAGTAATGATTTTATTACGAGTTAATTGATTATTATTCATATTCATTCTAAGATTACAAAAATAAACATATAAATAAATACATGTATATATTTGCAAGAAATTTCTTTTCGGTGTATTTAAGTGTACAAATTCGATTAATACAAAATTTAAATATTGAAAGGAAAAAGAAAACATCGTATATAGAAGTAAATCGATCAAGGACAATATGACCTCGAGAGTGCAAGAATTATATAACAACAGAAAAAGAATGGATGAATATGTCGACAGTTGGTTGGATAATTCAGTGATACATACATGAATATTCAAATAATATCAACTGTAAAAATTTCGTTTGATTATTTATTCAATGAAAAATGTCATCTCAATTTGAAAGAATACAACCAATAATATCATTTTTCCAATCAAAAAAATAATCTTTCTTATTTCAAATATATATGTATATTCAAAGCGCAGTGTATATATCTATTTCATTCAAAATATAAAAAAAAACCAAAGAAGAAAAAAAAAAGACGACAATACAGAAAAACAAGAAAAAAACAAACAATCAATATATTACATAAATCAATGTTCACGATAGTCGAAATGCTTTGATATGAATCTAAAAAAAACAAAACATTAATTGTTTTCTATTCTTTACACCTCACTTTTTTTCTATTTATCTAACAAATCATCACCTTTCATTCAAAAAAGAAAAAGAAATTATTCACAAGCATTTCTCTTGAGACAAAACATACCTTTTCATATTCTTTATGGTAATATTGGTGTATACCAAATATGCGGAGCACCACCATACGTTGACATTGAAGACATATTTTTCATATGATCTAAGAATAAAATATATAAATAAATTTATTATTTTATTTTTCATTTACCTGAAGTTAAATTAGTTTGAATACCTGTTGGATATGTTGGACAAGAACGATTATAAGGTGAACTAAATGGACTAAGTCCATCATAACTACGTGCTGAAGCTAAAATAAAATTTTTTTAAAATAAAACAAATACAAAAAAAAAAATAACAAAAGATTTACATGGAAAAAATGTTGGATAACCATTTGAACTACATGCAACAGCAGCAGCCGTAAAACCGGAACTAAATGCTCCATATTGATGATGATGATGATGATGTGGATCATTAATTATTGAAGTATTATTTGATGGAAATACTTGAGGATAAACTAATGATGATGATGGTGGTGGTGGTAGTGGTGGTGTTGCTCCTGATGGTCGCATATTTTCACCCATATCATTTATTAATTGTTGTTGATGTTGTCGTCGACCTTTAACTTTATCTTCTCGACGATATTTTGCTCGACGATTAGAAAACCATACCTTTAATAAATAAAATAAAAAAAAAAATTTTTCTAAGTTTAAAAAAAAAAGTATTTATTCTACTTGAATTCGAGCTTCAGGTAAATTTATTTTTTGTGCAAGTTTTTCACGTGCATATACATCTGGATAATGTGTACTATTAAAAGCTAAAGCAAAATGAAAAGGTAACCAATTATTTACTTTATAACAAAAAAAATAGAAATACCTTGTTCTAATGCATCAATTTGTTCTTGTGTAAATGAAGTTCTATTACGTTGTAATTTCCGTTTTAATTTTAAACGTTCTTGTACAGCTTCATCATTTTCATTTAAACCATCTCTATTACCTATTTTACTATCATTACTTTCATCAGATAACTCTAAACAAAAAGAAAAAAAAATCTTTGATCATAGGTGTGATGATGAAGCTTATGGCAATAATTAAATATCCTTATTATTATAAAGACGTAAAAAGAACAATATTATCATCAGATGCCGAAATCATGATATTTGTCATACAAAACATCAATAGATTAAAAAAAAAAGAAAATCTATTCTTTCTTTTAATATATAATTTTATTACAATGTCAATCAACGATGTGGAATAATATGATAGAATATAGAAAGAGAAAAACATTTGTAAAATCGATGAGTTTTTAATAAAGTAAAATAAAGAAATTTTTGTTATTCTTTAAAAGATAAGTAAAACATTCAATTAGATTTAAATATGATTTCCGTCTGTCCTACTGCGTATGTTTGTCTTAATTAGTATATAGATAAAAAACATTGATGTCAGATTTTAAGAAAAAGAAAGAAAGAAAGAAAAAAAAATTCATGCTGTTGTTATTTTTCTGTTATTATTATTGTTAATTTTTGATCAGAAAAAGAACAACTCCGCCTTGAGATAACCGTCTGATCATTTATTTTATTTATCAATCATTAAGAATAGAAACAAAAGAAATTTATTTTAGTTTTTTTAATGATCTTTTCTAAATATGACTTAAGGGCATCAGCAGTTAATTCTAATTGTTCTCTAACTAACCGATCAATATCAACAGGTGGTCTATCTTCTATATTCATAGATGATACATCTGTGACTCTAACATATCAAATCAAAGTTGAGTGTATAGGTTCTTTTTTTGTTTTTACCTCCTAAGTCTTGATGTTGACTATGATTAGCATCAGTTGTTTGATGTTTATATTCAGAATTTGAATCACCACTATTTGAATAAACACTTGATGATGGTTGATGAACATAAAATGATGATGATGACCATGGTTGACTATGTAAAACACGTAATTTATTATCAACTGAATAATATGTTTCATGATTTGTCATTGAATCTAAAGATTTTGAACCAAGATTTCGAAGTACACGATTTATTGATGATACCTAAGCAAACAAAAAAATAAAATTAACTCTATTTTTTTATTTATACATAAAAGAAAAATTTTTTCATACACTTGGTATATTTTCCGGATTACAAATATTATCTGCTAGAAGACGATCACGAATTTCCCATGCAAATATGGACGGTGTCTCACGTTTATATTGAGCAATTCTTGTTACAACATCAGATGTAGCTACACGTGGTTTTGAACCTCCAATAGCACGTGGTTTTATTGAACCTGTTTCATAATATCGTGCTAAAATTTTTGAGACACAACCATTTGATACTTGCAAACAACGACTTATATCACATGGACGCATACCATTATGTGCAAGTTCAACAATACGTGTTCGAGTAGTATCAGGTAATGGTCGACCATTGACAAATAAACCTCCAAGTTGATTAACACCAGAATGCCCTAAAATTAAAAATATATATGATAATACAACCTCCGGTGATCGATTAATTTTTAATTTCTTATCAAAATATTAATATACCTTTATGTTGCATTGAAAGATCATTATGTATATCCATTGGTTAAACGAACTAGAATAAAAAATAAATCAAATGAAAAAACAAAATACATATTCTAATAAATATACCTCAACATGATTTTAATTCTATACTTATCAATCATATGAATATTTCTTTTTTTTTTAATAATAAGAAAAAGAGTTAAATCTGATATTAATATCTTGTCTATTTTTTTTATTTGAAAAAAAAAGAAACACATTCTGTTCTTTTCTTTCTTCTTCCCCGTCTTCTTTTTTTTTTTGATTGAGAATATTAGTAACAACTTACAGTTCAGTGAGTTGGAACTTGTTTCGGATCACACACGGGCGGGCGGGCGGACAACGCTCGCACGGATTCGGTTAGTTAGCCTCGTGTGAACGCTCGATTTGTGCGCTTACAACTGAAAGCATCAGGACAAAACACATAAACTAGAGAAAAATCGGGCAAGCGTATAACGACAAGAAAAAAAAAAAAGAAAGAAATAGATCGGGAAAGGATAAGAAAGAGAGACAGCGAGAGAGAGAGAGAGGGAGAAAAAATGGCATAAGAAGGGAGTCGACTGGCAGCAAATCCGATTGTTTGTCGGTCTTTTTCTCTCGCTCTCTGTATGTCTCTATTTTTCCGCTCCAATGAATATATTCGTTCTCTTTTTTGACTGGCTACCTTTTTCTTCTTCTTCTTCTTCTTCTTCTTCTTGTCATTCTTCATACAGACGACGCCTAAGCACTTTGTTGCAATCAAGTAGGCGAAGAAAGAAAGGAACAAATTAACTATTGGTTGACTGATTCCTTTTTCCTCTCGGGTCGTTTCATGATTGGTTAGCTATTTTAGTTCATTATTTTTTTTTTACTCTCTTTTACCTGAATTTTTCTCTTGTCTTCCGTATTTCTTTTTGATTGAAATCAAAATTGAGACTTATTATTGACCGCCAAGTGAGAGAGTAAAAGAACGAAAGGAAAAACTTATGCTTGATTACACACATATACAGACAAGGACATTGGTCAGCAGCGACAATTCTCATAGAAAGAAGGACAATCATTATCGTCTCATAATTTCTGCTTGAAAAAATCTTATAACATTTGCAAGTTAGTATGAAATCATTGATTTGTCTTTGCTTGTTATTTTCGGACACGATAAAAAAAAAGAACGAAACATAACATAAGACGCCTAGAATTTTAATTAAAAAACGAATCCGTTTGTTATTGTCGCATTAAAAAATATATAAATTCTAATGAAATTCAATTTCTCATATGATTATAAGATATAATAAAGATACAAGAAACATTGAAAATGTACTTAAAAGAAATGTTTATTTTAAATAATTCTTCTTACTGATTTATTAATCATACTATGAGAAAGAACACCAAAAGAAAAAATTATCTTGATAAAATTTGTTTTTGCTAGACTATATATAGTATTGAACAAAAGAAAAGATAATAAAAGTCCTGATCATTTATGGTTGTTAGATTTGTTGTTAAAATTGAATGTTTTTTTTCCAAAAAAAGAAAAAAATTATTAAAAAAAGAATTTCTGAATATATCAACAAATAATCATTATAACCAGCAGGTGAAATAAATGATATATCTCCCTAGAAAATTTGACGCCACAAACAAGTCTATTTAGATGATCCAAAAAAGGAAAAAAGTATGAAGAAATATATTCTATATCATCGATCAATCACAGCAGGTTGGGATTGTTATTTCCACTTGGTCTACAAATAATAATTAGCCTCATTTCCATATGATTAACGCCTCTTACATATATATTCGACTGTATACTCTTTGTTCACAAACACCGACAGACAAGTTTCGTGCTTATACATCGATGATCAGTCTAGCATGATGATATACGCCGATGAAACTATTTCCTTATGATAAAAAAAGAAAGAAAGAAATCTCAACTATTCAATGATGATAAAGAAAGACAAAACGAGGTGTTAACGCAATGTAATTTGCTTTGCTCTTATTTGTCGTTGTCACCGTCAGTTATTCCGCTGAAATGATCAAAGTAAAATTAGCATTACATTCCTTTAGGGTCTCTGCATGTAAGCGTTATGCCTATCAATAGAAAAGAAGTGACTAATTACAAAGAACTTATCATTGTTAAGTAATGACAAAACTTAAAGAGAAAAAAAAAGAAAAGATCATAATCAAAATAAAATATCAACGCTTACCATATACACATTATAGATCTGATTGATTTATTGTGATAAACAGATGAAATACTTTTTTTTTTTCATTAATAGAGAATTGAAATGTCATTAATTTTTTTTTCTCTTTTTTCGTCATAGTGTGTTCATTGAAACGTATATGATCCGATCCGATTGATGACAATACAATTGGACGTACAATCAGAAAGAGGGAATAAGACTTGTGGAAAAAAAAGAATTGAATCGAATATGATTCGTATAGGCAACTAACGGAAAGAGCAGAGAAGGATAATCATCTTTATTTCTTTTTTTTTTTTTTGTTAAATCACTTCAGGCTATCGCACTCAACTTACCTAGATTATTGATGGTAGAAAATATATTAAACTTGGGTACTAGTTAAAGTGGAATTATTCAACAAAACTATCCTTTTATTTCAAATTCAAAGGAATCTGTATTTATTATTATTAAAAAATGTTCACCAAGATGCTTCGATCTATGAAAAAAAACACCACGTATTAAACGAAATAAATGTTGAATTTCAAAGAACAGATTGGGAAATTTGTTTTCATATATAAAATTCATTCGATATTAATCAGTAGATGAAAAGTAGGTTAAAAAATCATATAAACTTCAAGACATAAGCCAATAATACATTTTCTATATTCATAGCTTTTCACTTTTGACGGAATGTCTCATACCATTAGACATTTATATTAATGATTTATCTCATCTCGTTGGCATTGCATACTATTAAGCGCCTCTCTCTTAAAAATCGATCTCAGCCCAGGAACATCCAAATGGATTGATATTTGGAGGATATGTTCGGTCTGTGATTGGATGTGTGTGATAAAATTTTCAGCCTTCTATCATGACGTATAATACAGGTACGAACCGAATAAGCGTTAAAAAGGGCTTATCGTATCTCCAAAAGTTCTCAGTGACTTTTCCATATATATTATAGATGTTTTCGTTTGAAAGAGCACATCCGGATACAGTGCTTATGAGAGCCCTTTTTTTTTAAAAATCTTGTCTTCTAAGGAGAGAAGGACCTTAACAAATTCGGTCATTGAAAAAACTACTAAAAAATGACGTTTTAATTGATAAGATGCTTTCAATATAATAAAAGCAAAGCTCTTTTGAAAAGAGGGGTTCTCATAGGCACTGCATCCGGACATGCTCTATCAAACAAAAAATAGCATTCGACATTATATCGTACTGTAGTTGACTTTCGCTGGAGATGCGTCGTGTGGTCACTGTTTTGAGAAAAACGCTAACGAAGTTTTAGAAATGGTATTTTGCATTCCAATTCAGAAAAAATCATATCAGACTAATATATTTACATGGTATTTCAATGGGCTTTTTCAAAACTGAAGAACTTTAGAAAATCACCAAAATTTTCCAGAAAACACGGTAGTAAGGTGAAAGTTTCTTATAATAAGTCTATTGAAACCTGGTCATTTTTTAAAAAGCTGTATATATTCTGAAAGACGAAACTTCGATGCATCTTACTATGCTAAAAATTGAATATTGATAATTTTTGGAGAGATCGAGTTTTCTAGGAGATCCCTTAAAGAAAAAAATATATTTAGCTTATGAAAAGATAGATCATATATTACTTTTTACTGAAGAATATAAAAAATTAAAACAATTATTAAATAATATTATTTCGTAGAAAAACGAATTGTGTTAATGTCATCGATAACATCAGTATCTTTTGAAGACGAGGTTGAAGATAGTTTCAATGACTTACTCGGATCATTCGACATGGGTATGTATGAAAAAGTATCATCGTCCAATCGATTGATTTTTTTTCCTCAACTAATCTTATATTCATATTAGAATCACATTCTCACATTAAGCATCTTGAAAATTCCATACTATATTAAAAAACAAATACAGACATCTTTCATGAATGTATTCTATAATGAATAATGAAATAATCTTATATTCTCCAAAAATGTCTTTTCATTTTTATCTATTAGTCTTTCCGGTCTAGGTTTGCACCTTTTAACTCGCATGGTTAACATCATTGAATTATTCTATAGATATCATAAGGAAATTGATATTAATCATTTATTTAATATATTTCAAGCATGAATAATACAACAATAAAAAGAAAAATTTTCACTGGAATATTTGTATAAAAGAAATGACTTGAGCTGGAATATTTTATAAAGAAAAAAAAGTACAATCTGATTTTATGGCTTTAATTTTTCTGCATTAGCTTTTGCTTCATGTTTTAAATTTTTTGCATTCTGTTTTGCTTGATCATCTATATGTTCAAGTTTTTTTGCTTCAACTTTTTGTTCATGTTTAAGTGCAGCCGCTGTTGATTCAGCATCACAACGATGAATAGTATCGTGTTCAGCAAGATTATCAGCAAGACCTGTTCGTTCTTGTTTAAGAACTCGAGCATTATGTTGAGGAATAGATTCTTTTGACATTATTTTATCTGAAATAATTATTATATTTTTATAAATAAAATATTTTTTCTTAGATTTATATGTATATATATGTCTTTATTGAATACAAAAAAACTTGATCACCAATCTGAATTTCCTTTTGCTAGGAAATCATTCTTTTTCATATTATTTGCTGTTTTATTATTTTGTGATTCGAGTTTAGGACAATTTGTTATACGATGACCAAGACCATTACAATATGAACAACCAGGTTCATCTAAGTAAAAAAAAAATAGAATAAAAATACAAAATTCAATAAAAGAAAAAAAGGATTTACCTCCAATATCAAGTAAACGTTCTTTATCAGATTCAAGTTCAAGTAAAAATGGTGCAACAACTTGTTTAGCTTCAATTAATAAATGTTTAAGATCAAGTAGAATAGCTTCATCTTAAAAGATTAAATATAAATATTAATAAAAAAAACATTTTTTTTTCTTTATTTACCACATGTTTTATTGACAAATGTTGTAGCAAGACCTCGTCGTCCACAACGACCTGTTCGACCAATACGATGAACATAATTTTCAATATCTTCTGGTAAATCATAATTAATAACATGTTGAATATCAGGAAAATCTAGACCTTTTGATGCAACATCAGTTGCACAAAGAACATCTTTTTCACCTTTAACGAATTTTTCTACAGCATAAAATCGTTCTTCTTGATCTAAATTAATAAATTATATTAATTATAACAATTGGACAATATATATTCACAAGAAAAAATTTATTATAAGTTAGTTCAATCTCAAAACAATGAATAGATAGCTGAAGATCTTCGAGATCGACAGATATTTTTTTTTCTTCTATAAGAACTCTAAGGATTATGATAATCGTCTCATTCTTCTTCAATCTCGATCTTTTTAGTTATTGCTCTCATTATTATGTAAGTTTGTTTGCTTTGAGTAAAGCAAAGTTCATGTTTTTATCGTATATAATAGAAGAATATCTCAGTAGTAATTCAACAAATAATGTTCATCGACAATCGAATCACTTGACTTTAGACTGATGGAATAACGATAAGACTATAGTTGTATGCATATATAAATGAAAATTTGTCTGTCTATAATATAACTGGTCATAAAGCTCATCTGATGACTATAATTTAAACGATCGTCGTGGTCATTATAATAATTGCCTAGTCAATATATTTTGGAGTAACCGATCAGTATCAGTTAATATGATTGAATTATTGCTCAATACTGCGTGCATGAATAAGTGATTAATCAATAGATTAAAATGTAAAAAGCTAGTCTAAACACATAATATTCCTATAAACAAAAATTATATTCTTTCAATAATGTTATATAATATTTTTTAAATCAAATTGCATTGATACGAAGATTTTTCTGCATTTGTATTGTTATTCACATTTATCATTTAAATACTAATTATGATAATATTACAGATTATATCAACCTACTTAATTTAGATCCTACACTTTTAGTTTAGGAAATATCTTGAAGAAAAGCTCTTCCAAATATGTCATGTATAAAAGTCCTAAGATAAGTTGAGTCTAATAGAGGGTAGAAGATATGAAGATTTTAATATCCTTTGTCTATGTCTATTTATATAAGTTCATTATGCTCGGAGAAAATAATAATACCTTTTCCACCATGAATTGCAACAGCTTCAACACCTTTCAATAATAAATATTCATGAATTGCATCAACATCTTGTTTACGTTGAGCAAAAATTAAAACCTATTTATTGAAATAAAAATTAAATAAAATATTTATTTTATTTTATATATATTTACTGGTGGTGCAGTTTTTTGTAATGCTGATAATAAAGACATAATTCGTGCTTCTGGCATTGAATATTCAATTTCTTGTTTAACATCCAAACTAGCAGCACCTTAAAAAAAAAACAATTTAAAATTAAAATAATTAAAGAATATGGTTGAAAATACATATTTTTATATTCGTTTGCTGAGATTTCATTCCTTTTCTGAATCAAAAATCTCTATATATTAAATTATGCCGAGGTCAAAAAGACATAGAAAGAGCCTTTGAGGTTAATAAAGTCCTTTCTATGCTTTTTTTGAACTCGGCATAGTATAATATATAGAGATTTTAATTCAAAAACAGGAATATTACAGTAGCTAGATATTAATTATGTACTTTCAATTTATAATGTTTTTAGAGTGAGGAAAATTCCACGATTTTTTCGATCCTGTTCTTTAATTATTTAATATTAATATACCTGCTCGACCAACATTAATTGTTATTGGTTTTACTAATGCACTTTTAGCAAAATTTTGAATCTTTTTTGGCATTGTAGCCGAAAATAATAATGTTTGTCTTTGTGCCTAAAATTTAAAGAAATAAAAAAAAAAAGAAAATGAATAATTTACTTTAAAATGTGAAATTATATTTCGAACATCTTCTTCAAAACCAAGATCAATCATTCGATCAGCTTCATCCAAACATAAATATCGACATACATCCAAAAATACTAATTTTTTATCAAGCATATCCATTAAACGTCCTGGTGTTGCCACAATAATATGTACACCATTTTTTATTATCTCTAATTGATCTTTCATTGCTGTACCGCCAACACAAGCTATTGTTCTTAATAATGGTAATCCTAAAATTTTGAAATATAAAATAAACAATAAAAAAAATATTTTAATAACTTACCACATTTATGTGCATGTTCACATATACTTGATATTACAGTTTGAGTTTGACGTGCCAATTCACGCTAAAAATTATACAAAATTAATTTTTTACCCAAAATATACTGAATTGGTAAAGGTGAAATTTTCAAAAAATGAACAATCTAGTATACGTCCAGTTCGACCAGCTCTGAACTTGGACTCAAAGAGCTCCGACACTTTCCTCATGATAAATACTTCGGATAGAATCTGACTATTTTATGAAAAACTTCTGTTATAAAATGTCTTACCGATGGACAAATAATAAGACCATAAGGACCTTCATTACGTATAAATGGCATAACTTTTTCTTGTTCAAGACAAAACATAATAACAGGTAAAACAAAAACTAAAGTTTTTCCACTTCCAGTATAAGCAATACCAATAAGATCTCGACCAGATAATACAGATGGAATACCTTGCATTTGTATAGGTGTAGGACGCATTATTTTTTTTTCTTTTAATGCACTTAATATACCATGATGTAATTTCATATCTTCAAATCGACTTAATGGTGGAGGAATATCATCACCTTCAG
>JAJEKB010020503.1:146481-165322 GCA_022393335.1 Macrotrachela quadricornifera | reverse complement strand
GATGGTTGATATCCAATAGGAATTTGAGCATGTATTTGAATATTTCGTTGAATACATTCTTCATACCATTCGAGTGTTTCAGGTGAATCACGCATCTAAATATTAAGAATTTTTAAAAAAGATTTTTTTTTTTATAAAATATTTCTTTTACTTGTAATTCATTATCTTCAATATTAAGAATTTCTGATTCATGTGTATTTATAGGTTCAATTATATCGATATAAGCTCGTGATGGAACAATAAAATGCTATAAATAAATAATTAAGTCGAAAGAAAACTTAATAATAAATCTTTAACATACAGTAGCATCATTAATTATTGGTAAATGAAATAATTGTGAAACATATTCACTCATTTCTTTGATTAATCGTGATTTAGGTAATCGATAGGAAATCGATTCACCTTGATAAATTTTATTTGCAATATCTTTTAATAATACAAAATGTATATATTATTCTTTTTCAAGATTTTCATATGATAAGATAGGAAATTTATCGCTTCTTAGACACTGAAAAGGTCATGTTATTCGGCAGACTTTAGTGTAATGAATTTGGTTTTTATCTATGATTGAGATTAGATATAATTCATTGGCTTATGTATTCGAGATACATGCATATTGAATATATGGAACAGATAGATTTTTTCTCTTCTTAAATACTTTTGATGTTGAATAAAGTGATTAGATGTACTTTTCTTTGCTGTATGCGTGATTCAGTTCTTGATGATAGACTCAATTTTAGTTGAAATATTGACTCTTGTGCCAATGATTGAAATCAAGCTTAAAACTGGCTGAAAAAAGGAGTATTGTATGATAGTTTTTTGTTGCAGAGAAAAAGTGCCGCACTATCATGAGCTCGTTACAGCAGTGTTGTTTTTATCATCTTCTGTTCCATATAGGTTTCGATAGAAGAAAATATTTTATCAAGCGTTGATATGGACTTTGTAGAGACAAGAAAGACACATCTAATCATTTTATTCAATATTAAAAGTACTTGAGAAGAGAGGAAAGTCTATCTCAAATATATGCTCTTAGTCATTGATAAAAATTAAATTTATCACATTAAAATATGCTGAATAATATAATCTTTCTTATTATATATATTTAGAAAACATTTAATTAATGTACGAGATCTTTTATAATTATCATACTTTTTGATTTTGCATCAGCATATTCTTCTGGAATACCAACTACATAAGTCTTTGCTATATGTGTAACATTAATCATAAATGGTTTTTCTTCTTTTAAACCTAAATCCTGACGATCAGCACCTTTAAATAATGTCCATCCTAAATATAAATCTTCTGTAGTATGAATTGATGGTCTTGAATTTGATTCACGATCGATTAATTTGTCATCTATAGATTTAATAGTTGGTAAATTAATAGATGCTAAATCTTTATGAAGACTAGATAACCATGTTGGTATTGTTTGATTATGAATAGATTGTTCAAAGGCTGAAGAAAGAAAAAAACTAATGACATGATTTTGATATAGAAATAGGTCATACTATTTCTAGGAGGTTTCTCTTGAAATTTGTTAATGATATTAGTTACAGTTGTCATGTCTTCAATATATTCTTTATCAGCAATATTTTCAACAATACGTGTCATATTTTCAAATGCTTTAATTGATTCAGTTGAAGAAATAGAAGTTGAAATAATATTTTTATTAACTAATAACTCTTTTTGATTGTTTAATATTTCAACACTTGATATACTTTTATTATCAAATATTTCTGATGAATATGAATCTAATAAACTATCTCGTTGTGTACCTATTGCATGTGTTTGTACATGATTAGATAATTGTTCTAATAATTTAGTAGTTGATTGATGAAAATCAATATCTGATTGTTTTGATGAAATAAATGATATACGACTAGATGGTTTTAAAGTTTTTATAACAATAGATTCATTTTCATATTTATTATAATCTTCATCTATTTTTTCAATAAGTTGAGTTACAATATAATGTGTTCGTTTTTGATTATCTTCATATTTTTTTCTTAAATAATTAAGTAAATATTCAAGTTCAATTAATGAATCATCATATATTCCATATAAAATATTTCGTAATTGTTTTTCTGTTAATGATTTATCTAAATATATTTCAATTTCATTATATTGATTATTTATAAGAGTTCGTAATTCTTGTTCATTCAATTTTCGTTGAATAATATATTCAAATTCTTCAAGAATATTTGAATATTTAATATTAACTTGTAAAATACTTTTTTCTAATTCACATTTTTCTTTATATGTTAATGAACGATTAAAAAACTTTTCAATTTTATCATAATAACCTGAAGATAAATCTAATATTTGTTCGGATTTCATATTATTACTGAGTAAACGTATTAATGGTTGAAAACGATCTTCAGCAAAACGTTGTAATTCATTTGGTGATAATTTACGATCTAATTATGAGTCATGTTTTTTATTTTAAAATTAAGAAATTATAAAATAAAATAAAACTTACGAAGAATATTTTCAAAATATTTTATACGATTAATTGGTAATTGTTTTAATTCATTTTCTTTTTGTTTATTTAATTCTTCATTAATTAATATTAAAATTTTATGAAAATCTCCATTTAATAAATCAATTAATTCATCTTGATTTAATGATCGTTTTAATATTATACAAATTTCATTAAAATGATCGCCTGCTAAATTTGTTAATTCATTAAATGTTAATGAACGATCAAGAATTTTTTCAATAGTTTTTATATTAATCATATAAGGTCCTAAAATAATAAATCATTTTTTGAAATAAATATTATGATTAATATAAAATTATACCAGTTTCTTCAAGAGATAATTTTCGATTAATTAAATTTTCTATAGTTAATTTATCTCCGTTGAGTAAATTCGATAGTTGTACATCGTTTAATGATTTACCTAAATCATATTCAATTTGAGTAAAACGTGAACCAGCAAATCGTTTGAGTTCATTATTATTTAATGATTTTCCAATAGCTTTTTCAATTTCGGATAATGTAAAATATAATGGTTTTTTTAATATTCGAGTAAAAAGAAATGATTCTTCATCAATATTATCATTGATCTTTTTTTGTTCTTCCTCATTCGTATATAATATATCAGATATTTTGTCTATTGAATTTATTTGTTGATCATTGAGAGACTAAAAAGAATCGAAATAAATAATTTTTAAAATTTCTATTTTACTTGAATTTCTTGTAATGTTAAACGACGTCCAAAAATATCTTCTAATTCTTGAATTGTTTTATCAAGAGAAGGACGATTTTTAATTTGAGATGCAGTCATATCAATTACATTAACTGATTTGTACGTTAAACGTTCAGTAGATGTCTGAAAAAAATTAAGTTATCTAATGTAAAGAATAGTTTCGATTGTACATTTATTTTTGAATCTGAACGCGAAAGTCTATACTGAAAAATGCTTTGATCATAAAATTATATTCTTTTTTTTTTTACCGAAAAAGTCTGGTATTATTAATAACATATACTAGTTGTTTCTCTTGATCATATAGTAGATTATGAGAAGAATGTAAGCATCTCAACATTTCATAGAATGTATAGACTTAAGACATATCGATGAGCTCAAATTTTTGAACCTTTTGTTCTATTGCTCGATATCTTTGCTCATACACTTGAGTTCATATCCAAATATCTCTGTTATTAAAGGGCTGTCTTTAATTCACTTGCCTCGAGTAAGAAAGTCATGCGCTATGGACACATCTTGAGCTCTGAACAAGTCAAGAATGAAAAAACAAAATTCGTCTAGGATAGTCTTTTATCACCCACTCTCTTTTCAAAACGTGAATGATATCATTATTCATAGTGTAATTTAAAATTTCTTTACATAATAAAGGAAAACATTTCGTATATGCACTGATAATAGCAGTCTTATTTATTTAAAGAAAATTTTACCATTTGTCGACCAAGTGCTTGTTCGATACTAGTTAAGTTACCATTAAGAATATCACGCATTTCTTTATCCGTTAAATTACGATTTAATTCATTTATAAGATTAGTAAATCGATTATTATATAATAATTGAATTATTTCTGATGATAATGATTTATTAAATGATTTTTCTAATTCAATAATATCACCTTTGACAGCCATGATTATTTCCTGTTTTGTTAATGATCGATTAATATTTTTTTCAAGATATTTAATATTTTCTAAAAAATTTTTATCTTGTGTAGTTTCAATTAATTGAAGAAGTGATGCAGTAATAGGAAGATTTTCTTGAATATTTCCATTAATATCTTTATATAGAGAATTTTTTATTTGTTTAATTATAGAATAATCATCATATATTAAACATTTCTTTTCATTTAGTGTTAATGAACGATTAAGTTGTTCTTCAATAAGTTTAATAGATGGAGAAATTGAATGAATAATATCATATTGATCAACAAGTTCTGCTCGTCGTTGTAGAATCTGCATATAATCATAATAATAATATAAAAATTTGATCATATCCATAAATAAAATCATTTACCTGTTTTAATTGTGTAAGAGTAAGTTTAATATTTTGTTGTTCTAGATTTTCTAAGACTTTTCCATAAGTAATAGAAATTGTATTTGTAAATAATTCTTGATATGGTAATAAACTTAATTCTTCTTGTTCAATACGTTCATCTATTGTTAGTGATCGTTGAAGAAGTTCTTGTTCAATATAATCAAATATTAAATTTGTTTGAAGTAAATGTCGATATTCTACTTCAGTTAAATGACGATTTATAGATCGTTCGAGTGATATAAAACGATTCATTGATATAATACGTAGATCATCTTCTGTAAGATGAATATTAGTAAGTTGTTCAAATTTTGAAATATCTTCAAGTATAAGTGCAGTTAATTCTTCTAGATTCATTTGACCTAAATAAATATTTGATAGTTTTAAAAAGAAAAATAAAATTTTTATACGTTTTAATCTTTGATTTTCAATATGATTTTGTAGAATATTAACTAAATGAAGTCTTTCATTAATTCTGTTCAATCGATATTGAGTATTTTGAGCAAATAATTCATTTGTTTTATCTGTATTTATTTGTACTTGGTCGAGAAAATTATTTGTATGACCTTCAAGAATATTTAAAATATCGACTTCATCTATTTGTCGTTCAATTAATGATTCAAGTTCATTTATATTTGCCATTGTTCGAAGTTTATCAGTAATTTGTCGAATTGATGCTTTACCTAATAGAAAACAGGAATTCAAAATGAACAAAGAAAATAATCAATAACTTACCTTTAATTGGTTCAATACTATATTCTTTTTTAAGTTCAATAAGTTGCATATCGAGATGATCACGAAGTTCTTGTAGAATATGTTGTCGAATTGTTGCTGATTCAGGATAAATAGTAATTGGATCTTGTTGAGCTATTTGAGATAATATATTAACTAGCATACAAGAGATTCTGATATAAACAACAATTTCTTGTTTTACTCACCATCTGTAGAAGATAAAATTTGTTTTTCAACATTGAATGTATCATCATATATATTATCATTTGCAATTTTATGTTGCGTTGAGATCTGTTGTACTAGTGGTACTGTTGCGAAATCTGATTGAGAACTAATAGATGATTGTTGAAGCAATAACGTATTTAATTGTTTTGCTGATGAACGAACTTTATGAATAATTTGTAATGGTGATCGACTTTTATATGCATCAAGAATACGTTGTGAAAGATGACCTGATTTGAATTCATCTAAAATATATATAATTGATTATTTCATGAAAATAGAATAGAATTTTTACTAATAAGTTTTGGCGTGAGTAGTTGTGTTTGAATTTTATGAATTTGAGGAAAACTAAGTTGATGAACTTGAATATTTTCAACTATTGTTTGATTTAAGTTTCCACTTGCAATAAGATCAACAATTTCTTTTGATTTTGTACTATGATCATCAGATTTATCTGGTATATTCGAAGTTATATCACCTTGCTTGATCAACTTATAGGTATACTCATTCATCGTATTCATTGTAAGTAGATCGAGTACAAATGATGGTATAGTCTCGACATTTTTAATAGATATATCATCAATGGAATGTAGACTTAATTGATGAACAAGATTAAGAGTACTTTCAATACGATTACGCTTTAATATTGAATTCGATACCATTTTCACTGTTTTAGTATGAGCTTGTACACTTAATTTAAGTCTTTCATGCATTGCTGTTAATTGATCAGCAAGAGTAGAGGATGGTTGATTTTGTGTATCTGTTGATGTTTGTATAATGTCAATAGATTCACTAGATTTGATCGATTGATGCGGTAAGATTGAGACAGGTTGTAATACTGATTCTAAGTTGGACTTGCTAATTGATTCTGATGTGGAATGTGTTGAAAGAATAGAAGGAGAAACTGAATGAAGCAAACTACGAAACTGTTCATCACTGAGAATAAACTGAGCTGATGTTTCTGGCGTGGGTATAATGTATTCAAGGCTATTGAATGGAATGGTAATATCCCATAGTGTAGCTAATTGTTCTGGTTTGAAACGAAATTTTATGATCTATGAATAGGCATGTATTCCAACAAACGATGATATTTAACAGTTTTACTTACATCAATATATTCTGTTGCACAAGTTGCTAATTGATCAATTTTCACGTTGGAACATTTTGCAAGAGAAAAAATTTGTTCTACATTTAAATGAATACGTTGTGGCATATGAACTAATTTGTGACTAGATTTTTGCATTGTATTCAGTTGACTATTTTGATTGACCAATATGCAGAGTTGTTCACGATCTAACATTTTAGATTTCTGATCATTATGAAGTGATACAATTTGTTGTATTGATATTTCATTTTCCATAGCAATATAAATCAATTGATTATGTTCCAATTGAAATGGTTTCTCAGAACTAGACAATGATTGAAAATGTTCCAAAGTCATGTCTATTATTATACAAATAGAACAAGTCGAATTGATAATAGATTTCAAAATATTCACATACTTTGCAATAAAGCTAAGTGTTTGATTTGTTGATAATCAAGCGAAAACAATGATGTTTGATCATTTTCAATAGATTGTTGTTGCAATATATATAAGCCTATCAATTGGGCGGCAGAAAGTCCAACGATTTCATAATTAGGAACAATACGATGATTTGCAAATAAAAAAGCGAGTTGTGATGAGTTTAAGCGAAATTGTTGATCTTGTGTACTTTTCATTCTCAAATTTTCTTCGATGGCTATTAGTCTTTTAATATCAAAATTATTTTGTTTAATCAAATGTAGTATTTGTGAAGGTGAGAGAGAAAACTCGATTTCAGATCTGTCAAATAATGATAAATCTTGTAAAGCATTTTTATTATCAAGTAGTTGTTCTATATTGATTTTTTGTTGATTACATAACTCGATTAATTGATCAAGATTAAGAAGAAGTTGTGAGTTTTGTTGTTCTAATGGTATAGTAGCAGTTAACAACATCCAATTAACCATATTTATTTTAGCAATCAATGATTGAATTTGTTTTTCAGTTAAATAAACGTGATTCTGTAATATATTCATACGTTCAACTATAAAGAGAAAGAAATAGATGCAACACTTTTTGTATTGTAATTAAATAGCATGCGTTTTTTAATCATTATTTAATCTTTTACAGAGTAAAATATCGAATTTATTCATTCTTTCTGAAATTAATTTTAAACCCTAAAAATATATTTGCAAAAGTATATAAGATATTTTAACATAAGATGAAGAACATTGGTTAAGATATTGAGTGGAAACAGGAAAAGAAATTTATACTAATATCAAGAATATACCATCTGTAATTGAAATGTTTTCTTCAATGGCAATTTGGACCAACTGTTCTTCAGTCAATTTCAATTCGTTGGGTATTTCAATTGTTTCCATTAATTTTTTTATATATACTTGCAATTGCTCTTGCAGAATGCCTTGTTTCAAACATATTCTATTATAAACAAAATAGATTTCGTTATTCTTTCCTATCAGGCTCTTTAAGAAAAGAAAAATAAATATATTATTCAATACTTCATTCTTGTTCTTATTAAAATTCTAATTTTTTTAAGAAATAAAACAACTTTAAAATGACACTATAAAACACAAAAGTAAATGTGCAATATATAGCAAAAGACAGATCATTTTCTAAATCTATATGTAAATCAGAAATAGTTATTTATTCTGATATTTCTTCAATCTTTAAATTGATAATTGATATCCGTCTCATAACCGTCAATCAGTAAAGAGAATGCGTGAAAATAGTCTTTTAATAATTTAGCAAAATGTGTCTTCGATTTATCAAGAGGTGAAATATTTTAGATATTGGAAAAGCATATAATTAACCCATATCCCAAATCTTTACCATGTATACACATCGTAACATATTTTTAAGATGATATTATTAAATGAAATTTCATCAAATATCAGATAACTCAACGGTCTACTATTCCCATTTGATTTATTATGAAATAACTCAACAGAATAGGAAATTTTCGTTACTATATCAATGTTTCTCACTTTCACTTGAAATATTTCTTATTTGCTTTGGCAGTTTGTGCAGCCACCCTCACCGTCAAATTTTAGTTTTCTCTAAAGATTTATTTTGAATTAGCTAATGGTTCAATAGAACTATGATGTGATATAAAAAACAAACACTTCTCAAGATGGATTTTAAGAAATATCTTCAACAGTTAAAGTGATGACTTTAAAGATGATATTCACCACTGATGTTGATGTTAAGAATTATTCCAAACAGAAAAAAGAAAAAGTTGATATTCAAAATTATTTATAACTTACTGTTCGATTTGAGTATTTGTCAACTTCAATGATTCTTGATTATTTCCAATGGTAAGAACGATCAATTGAGCCACAGTTAGGCCTATAAACAAAATAAATAATACTGAAATTAAAGTTTTCAAATACAACTCACCTTCAATTTGTGTTGTGCCACTTGATAAAATTGTCGAGTCAATTACTTCATCAATTATTGGTAAAGTTTGTCGATACTTATCTATTGTAGATCTTCTCGTGAAATATGATGGAATATTAATAGTAGTCACTGGCTCGATGGATGAAATATCAGTTTCCTTATGAACTTCTTCAGTTATTCTTTCTACTGAATCTATTTTGGTAGCTAACGATTTAGTCGAATGTTTTGATAAGATCAATGATTTCTTTTCTTCGATTTTTTTCTTGAGCATTGTTGTGATTAATTCTGGTTCATCATTTGTCGCTATTATTAGTGTTTCCAACGTATGCGCAAAACGAACAGTTGGTTTTTGCGAACGTATTGTACCGCTTTGCTTTAAACGATGTTTAAATATATCAATAGCAAGAGGAAGATATTTTTTCGGATCATTCGAGCGTAGTTTTGCCATTTTTAATACATTATCCAGTAGATGTACCTATAACAAACGAGAATAAAATAATAGTAATATTTCTTGGTATATATCAAAGTTTACACCGTGTCGTCCAGCATGTTTGAAGAATTCTATTAATCGATCATTTACTGTTTTTTTATTTTGTAACTTTCGATCGCCAATATTATTTTCACGATCATATTTTTCGACAGCTTCAATGGCATTTTCGATCAGTCGTGCTACAACTTCTTCTGATAAATTTTCACTTTGATCTTGTGTTGTTTGGAGTGCTAAATTTTCTTCGATAGTACCATATTTTTTGATCATATTTTCTAAAAGTGTTCGTACTTCTGGCGGAAGATTGTCTACTTTTTTTGTTGAATCTGTAGTTTCATCAAATTGATGTAAGTCTTTTCGTACATTATATTCATTCGAAAGTACTTTATGCGTTCCTAATCGTCGATGATATTGTGCTAAGATCCAAGGAGATGGATATAATACACGATTCTGTTGGTGAGTTACTAAATCATTAATATTTAATGGTATATAAGATTGTTTCATCGACTTGATATTCTACATACCAAAAGATCTCATATGAATATGATATTATATTAAGAAAAGAGCTTACATGTTTCTGAATATCAAGTAAAATCAGATCCTTCAATGCTTCAATATCATCATTTAGAAAATTTTCTTCACCGAATTTAAATCGTTTGAAAGCATGATGAGAAAAGAATTTAGGTGCTTGATTCACATCAATTACATGTAAAAGACATTTGGTGTTGAAATTTGTATAAACAAATTTTGATGGTATTTGATGTTTATTTTTTTCAATAATATCTTGATAATTATGAACAATTTGAATTTTACGAAAGTAAGATATTAAGAGATATTCAAATTTTGTATAATCTGATAAGTAATCATGATTCATTTTATTCCAAATATCATCGATTAACCATCGAATAGTTTTAATAAGAATATCTATTCAATAAAAAAAAAATAATATGATTTAATCAATCAATTCTTTTTGTATTTATTTACCCGTAGAAAACCAAATACAAGGATCACATCCTGTTGGAATTGGATGACATTCCATAGAATTAAATTCTTCAAGTAGATCTTTACTGATGTATCTTTTTAAAGTATGCATTGCGACAATATTTTCTAATAATGGTAAATTAATTAGTTGAAGACGATTAAATAAATTATCAATAGATTTCTTGAAAAACTCTTCAATAAATATATTTTTAATATAATTTTTTTCTTTATCATTATTCATATCGAAATTTGAATGAGAACACCAATTCAAATGAAAATATGTTTTATAAACACTATCCTCACTAAAAAGAATAATAAATATTCGAATTAAAAAAAAAGAATATATTATGAAACTTACATGAGATCCATTAGTAATGCTGACGAAAATTCTAAAGCATGAATTGTAATGGTAGCACGTACTAAAAAAATATTCCAATTCAATAGTACAGATTTTTTTTATTATTCTTAACAATATAGTTACTGACCATCTTGTAGAAAATATTTAGTAATATAATTGAACACTCTCCAATCAACTTCTGATAAGTAAGTAGTAATACGACTCATAATATGTTGGGTATTTGATGAACTAATAAATTTATTGTTATAAAAATTATACTTGTTTCTTCCAACTGCATTTCGAATATTGCTTCGTTTTTCATCATCATCATCATCACTTATACTTCTTAGTGTACTGCTACTACTATTCTCACTCACTATTGTATCACTATCTTCAATAGTTACAACTCCAGAACTGATTGATGCGCCATCATCATCATTATCATTCTCTTCACTTATATCCATATTTGATATGTAATTATCATCAGTGATAGTATTAATTGAAGATTTTTCTGTTGTTACATTTCGAATTAAACGTTGTCGAGCAGTAATAATTGTCGAGGCAATTTCATATGCAATATCTTTTCGTATATGAAGACATGTAATAAAAACATGAGCTAAATCCAATGATAACCTACGAATAGATTATAATCATTTCTAATAATCGATTATTAATACTATTTACATAAGTCGAGATGATTTAGATTGATACATTTCATGAACATGTTTCATAGTAGAAGATAATGATCCATAGAGTGAATGTAAATAATGTTGGGTATCATAATTCTTTTCACTATTTTTAAGATTATCATCATCATCATCATCCATTTCTTCTGAAGAATTACGATGTGAATAATCTTTTTTTTTTATAAATTGAATTTACCTTTGTCTTGAAAACCTTCATCTTGAAATTGTTGTTGTTCTATTGATTCGTCTATATCATTCATTTTAGTAATATTATCATAAATAGATAGATCTTCTTTTGATTTTATGAAAAGATTATTTTCAAAATTTGTAGTATTCTTGGAAGTATAAGTTTCATCAGTGCTATTTTTATTTATTGTTATAGCATTATCATTTATAGATTTTTTTGATGATTTAATATATTTTTGTTTTCGATGATGATTTTTCATGCGTATTTTTGTTTTTTGTTTTTTATTTTGACGTAATAAAAACAAATTATTGATAAATAAATGTTTTGATTTAATACTATCAATCAATTTTTTTGATATTGATTTATGTTGTTTATATTTCTTTCGTTTTTGTCTATGTTTACCATGTTCAGCTAATGATCGAGATTTTCTTTTCTTCTTTTGCTGTTGACTATTTTGATTAATTCGATAAAACTGAAAAATATGAAAATAAAAATTCATTTTTAAAATCAAAATTTCAATAAAATACTTTTTTATTATATTGATGTTTAGTATCTGCTGATGTATTATAACTTTTTGTATTAATTGAAGTTGTATTAAATGTTTTTATACTATTACTATCTTCTTCATTAAGTGAAACATGTGAGGATACTATTCTTTTAACTTTATCTTGTTCACATTCCATAGAATATGAAATATTTTGTTCATCATTTTCAGTTGTTATTAAACGATGTATTCCACTTCCAAGTAGAATTATATTATTATCGTCTTGTTGAAGAGTTAAATGTTTTCGCTGTTGCATACGTGTTAATATTGTTAATGAATCAATGCTCATTGGTAATCGATCGAAACTTTTTGGTCCGCCATTAATTTCTTCATGAAGGATGATATTGCTATAATTACGTCTATAAGTTCAAATGAAAATAAATACAAAAAAGAAAAAGAAATTTTTTTACTGTATATTTTTCATTTTAGATGGTCCTGTATAAGTATTCGATTGGGCTATAAAAATTTCTCGATGATGATCTAGGACAATCACTTCTTTATCGAGAGACTCGATCTCTAATAAATCATAAAGAAAGAAAAAGGGTTTACTTTTAATATTCAAAAAGAAGATTTACCTTTTTTCATCGGTGGACCAATTAAAAGAATTTTAGCTGTAGTTTCGGCATTCTATAAAAAATAATATAATCAATTTATTAATAAAAGTCTTTTCGTATTTTATTAAATAATAATTAAATGAATAAATTTAGTTAATAAATTTTTCGATAATATTTGCAACAAAATCAGTCAATATTTTAAGAATTAATCTATCATTTCCAAGAGTAAATGTTAAACGACTCTTGACAAGACAAATATAGAAAAGAAATAATAATCATCTGTGGTATCTTCAATCTTATAATACTGATTTCCTTCATGATGGCAGTATTTTCGGGATGTCTGACTGGAGATGCAACAGATTATCATTTTTTCTTTTCTAACGGGTGTCCCAGGAATAATGGACTTCTCAGTATTTTGAATATTTCTTCACTATTATCTCTTTCATTAAAATACTTTTTTTATCAAAAGATAGCGCTTGAAATTCTCTACAAAGCCTGTTTTAGATAGATTTGAAAAAAGATGAAAACTAAAGACATACAAAAAGCTGTAAAATGTAACGGATTGAGCACAATGAATCACCCCTCTATGCATCCCATTTGTTATCATTTTGTTGTATTAAAGAAACAAAGTATACCACAAGATGCAGCGTGAAAAGCTCTACAACTTACATAAGATTGCTTATCTTATAGTTGCACTTTCTGATTTCAAAATGGACACATTTTTGAACGATCAAATTTCGACCGTGCAAAAATATGTCTGCTTTTGGTATAAGATGAATTTGTTTTTCTCTTTATGTCATCTTTTGATAGTTGTTCTTTGTAAATTGTTGAGCTTTTCAAGCTGCATCTTGTGGTATATTTTGTTTCTTTAATACAACAAAGTGATAACAAATGGGATGTAAAGAGGGGTGATTCATTATGCTCAAGCCGTTACATTTTACAGCTTTTTGTATGTCTTTAGTTTTCATCCCTTTTCAAATCTATCTAAAACAGGTTTTGTAGAGAATTTCAAGCGCTATCCTTTGATAAGAAAAAGTATTTTAATCAAAAAGATAATAGCGAAGAAATATTCAAAATACTGAAAGGTCCATTATTCCTGAGACATCCGTCATATCTGTCTTGCCATGAGTTATTTAATATCTGATCTTCAAAATAACAAATTTGTATTTAAAATTCATACTAAACGTCGTTCAATTTGTAAACGTAATCGCATTTGTACATCATCAATCATCATTTGTATTTGTTTATCATCAATCATTTGAAATTCATTGGAATCAAGTTTATCTAATAAATCATCAAAACTATATTCAATTGCTATTCTCATACATTCTTCATATGAATATGTTGTTAATGTATGACTTGCAAAAATATAAAACATTTTTCGTATACTATTTAATGTATTATATTCCATATCTAATGTTAATTGTATACATGAATTATAATTTTTTTCTTGATGTATTAAAAAATATCGTTTATCAAATAATTGTTTAAGTTTATATTCAACAGAAGAAATAGCTATTTTTTCATCAATATTTTGTAAAAAATAATAATTATTTTTATATGTATTATCGAAAAGTTTCGGTTCTTGATCATATGTAATATCAATACTGAGACTTTCAATAATTTCTTCATCAGTTGATAGATGAATAATAATACGACGTTTTTCTTTATGAATTAATGGTTCTAATTCAATTTGTATACGTCGTATTTCATCAATAGAATAATCATTATTTGTTTCAAAATATTCTCGAACATGATTAATAATTATTTGTTCTATTGTTGATTGCTAAAATAAAAGATATTATATTAATAGTTCGTTCAAAAATGTATCGTGATATCGAACAAAAATTTTATCTCATATTAAAAAGCGTCACAGAAGAAATCAGCTTTTTTGTAGTATTTTGAAAATTTAATTTTTCTGAGAAGGAACAAAATTTAATGAGTAATATTACATGTGTTAGAATCGTTTTTGAATGCAGTAAAAGCCGATCACCAAGTAGAAAGATTGGAAAGAAGAGTTCTGACCCTTTGCACGACTGGAACTCTCTGATGAATAATTTGCTATATACTATATTAAGAAAATCTTAAATACAAGAGTTTTTCTTATGGCAAATCGTTAGTTTATTTATTAGACAGTTTCATAGTTTTGGAAAACGTCAAAGCTCTTTCCTCAAATCTTCCTACTTAGTGATCGACTTTTATTGCAGATTTGTTCAAATCTTATAACTCAATAGTACATTCATCGATGCTGTAACACATGAAATATTACTAATTAAATCTTGTTCCTTCTTAGCAAAACTAATCTTTTAAAATATCAAAGAAAAAAAATTGAATTTTCATGTAAAGCTTTTCAATACGAAAGAAAATTTAGAAACCAGATTTCAACATAATCGAAAATCGTAAAAATATCATTATAATACGGTTTTTGAAGATGATTTTTCAGATGAAATTGATATAAACTGTGCTACATTTGAAAAAATTACTCATTTTCGATTTTTTGAATATGTAATAGAACAAAAAAAATGAGTTACATACTGAATCAATTGTAGAATCAAGATTTATTGGAACATTTATTATATTTTTCAGATCTTTTGGTGGAGTAAGTTTAACATTAGAATAATAGGTTGAAGCCAGTAATAGAACAAGTTTTTCTTTATTTATTCGAATAATATGACCTTCATAAATATCTCCAAACTCAGATGTTAAGTCAAATATTTTTATTTCATGTTTGGATAATTCATTCTAAAAAAAACACTCAATTAAAAAGTTTATTAAATGTAATATTCAAAATTTTACTGGATATAAAATAAAATGACCGACAATATCAATATCAAGTTGAGTATTAGAAGCAACTGTAAGAAGATCTTTTAATACATTCTCACGTAAATGTTGAGGCAACTTAATAAATAAAGATAAAAAAAAAAGATAGTTTTTTTTTGTAAAAGAATTTTTAATTTCTTAACTAGATATTTTCGATGATAAAATGTTTTAAATGTTGCTTCAGTTTGTGATCCTTGAAAACGAGCTGCTTGATAAAAGTCAATATGAAGAGCATCACGTGGACGACGTGACATAGGCATAGGTCGATTAGGATATGGAGTTTTATCTAATTGAAATAAATTATCTTTTTGCATATGTGATTTGTAATATCGAATAAATTCTTGTTTTTTTAAATATTGATCATTAAAAGATAATTGTTTATTATTTATATTTGACCATGGAAATTCTACAATTGATGATTTATCTTTTTTATATAATTTATTTTTTGACAAATATTCTTGTTCAATTGGTTCTTTCCAAGTAGCATGTTGTAATCCATTATGTTCAAAATCAATAAATACACGAAATTCTTTTCCCAATAATGTTGTATAATTACATGCATTAGAACATGATCGTTCACAAGAATTTTGATTATTTGATTTTGTAGTTTGTTTCATAATAGTTTTCGTATTTGAATGAATTGATTTAGAATTAAGTGATTTCCAATATATAGGTGGAGAAATTTTTTCCAATTTTGCATCTAAATGATAAAAGATTGATAATTTATGAGATGCTATCAAATAATAAAGAATACTTGGTTGCCAAAATTTGAAAATAGCATCACGTCGATGACGAGGTAAACAAAGCTTCTCGATGCGAGGATTCATTGTATGACTAATCAAAATTAAGCGCCAAGTTTAGATTGAATTTAAAATTTAGTAATAGATATATATAAGTTGCAGACAATTCGAATTTGAACTAAAATTTTCGCACGTCTTTTTTATATTAACTAATGGAGCGGGAGCTCCTGATTACGAAAGTCTACTTTTTAATCTTTGCAAATGCTTCCTTTCGGTAGATAAACGACATCTCTCAAATATTTTATATTGTTTGACCGAAAAAAAACATTTGTTAACGTTAAAAAGTAGATTTTCGCGATCAACAGCTTCTGCTATAACTGATGATATAAAAAAAGCTTGTCAGCACAGCCTCTTTGAGACTAAAATATGGAAACTATGTATATCTTTTGCGTTCAATAAACTAATATAAAATACATGAAGTAAAAACTCTTCTGTTGAGTATAACTGTTTTTCAATATAATCCACGATCAGAACAAAAATCTCTTTTTTGCTGTATTTGAAACAGAAATTTTTTATTTTGCATTGTTACTATCCGCTCATTATTTTTCATTTTCGTATTTTTTTTTAACATTATTATCTTTTTAACTATTGATTTAACTTAAATATACCAGTTCTAAATGTTAATTATATCTATAGCAAATGTAAACGGCCTAGTATAAAGATCATATCCTAATTATTGCAAATCCATGCATCATTGTCCATCATCGTTAATATCTTAAACGTAAATTTTTATTCGTATTACAATCAACATTTAAATTCTTTGAAACATTCAAAAACGAATTCAAGCAGTTCAATATCCGATACACACTTTAAAAGAAATATTCTAAACTTTTGTATAAGCATGGATATTATATTGTTTTGTTTTATTAAATTGCCAATGTCTGTAATGGATGTGTCTGTAAGGGAGAGGGAGGAGCCACAAAACTTCGGCTTAAAACTTACACTCATATTTTTCACATGTGAGTTCCACAAAACATGAAAAAGACATTTTATTTCAAGTTCGCATTGTCTGCATTCTACATATGCTCTGAAAATCTTTTATACTGATGCATTAAAATTGCTTTTATTTCACCATTTCTCTAATTTTAAAGTAAACATATCAGTATTACATACAAATTGCAAATGTATAATATCAAACGATTGTATTCAAAGAAATAAAATAAAAAGCTAATATTTCACTTTTAATAATGTATTATTTAGTTTATAATCAAATCGAATTTTATTCTATTTCCTTTTATTTACATTTCAACAATATTCTATTTCAATGAAATTTTGACATAAATTCATGCTCATCTTATTTCAATCTTTCATATAACATCAAGGATAATTTTATTTTCTACATTCTTTGTTTTCTTTAATAAATAAAGAAAGGCTTCTTTTAATAAATAGCTATTATGTTTAGCGAGAAGTTATTTATTCTAATATGATTAATTCACACATATCATATCAAAATAACAACAATAACATAAATAAAAACAGATTCATTTCTGAGGTAAAAAATATAAATTTGCACTTTGGGATCTTGTGGGTTACAACTGATCATTTTTCAAAGATATTATTTTTAGAATATTTTCCTACACTTTCTTGCATTACAATAAAACTGCTTTCCCATCATCCTTATCCACACACCTTGCATTCATCTTCTCCCTCACATACTTACTGTCTTCAATGGGAAAAAATTCTAATAATAATGCTTTTGAAAAATGATGGGTTATAACTCACAAGATCCGATTTTTCTTTCTGCGTGAATAAGAAAATTTCTTTTGTTAATGTTGTTTTATATATATTCATCTCGATTACAATGATATTAGATGATTTCATTTCATAAAAATTGGACAATCAAGGATGTTCAATAATGAAATTGAATCTTGATATAATAATTAAAGTTATTTATATAAGGAATTTTTATTAAATAATACTTTTGATATATAGAGATTTTCTTTAATCCAATTCACATTTTATAAAGTTTAACATTGTTGAAGGTAAGAAAAACATCATGATCTAGCATCTTTTTTCTTTAGTTAAAATGCACTTATGATACGATAATATTTATTTTATTATTTAATATATAGATCAATCATATATTTAGCAAAAGCATTCTTTTTGTCGTTGTTTACAACTAGTCAGGACTCTTTTTCTTTTGAATAATTATTGTTCGATACTTTCTTCATGTCTCAACACATTAATTATGATCATTTATTATATTTTAATACGTAATATTTTATGCGCCAATAGAGAATACAAAGAAATGCTAACGGTGTTTGCTTTTTGATTTGACACGGATGATTTGTTAGGATGAAACATGTGTCCTAAACGTTTTATCAATCATGTTTATATGCCCACCTTGTTCGAATAAACTTTATCTGCTTATTTACCTACATGAGAGCATATATAAATACAAGGATCATTATGCACATTTTATTCATTTATCTTCAAATATTATTTTTATTTAATAACAATGTACGGAACTGGTATGAATGAACATACGTTAAACCATTTTAATAAAGTTGCAAGAAATATGAATAATTATGTAGCTGCATC
>JAJEKB010020503.1:134424-146471 GCA_022393335.1 Macrotrachela quadricornifera | reverse complement strand
TTATCATCTATGATGTTTTATATTCTTAACTCTTTTCAATCTACAATTTCTGGATACGAAAGAGATATGTTACCATATGGCGAAATTCGATTGAAAATCGTTTAAAACTTAATGGGTATTTTATTTCTTCTTCTTATTAAGTAGTTTTCTTTTTCATTTATTTTTATAATATAATAAAAAAAAACAGTTTGAATAATTTAATTATATTAAATTAATTATGTTCAAACATATAAGATCATTTGTAATAATAATTATTCATTTATTGAATAGTACAGCTAAGATTTATCTAGAAATTTTTATTTAATCTCTCGGCGATTCATTCTCTAATCCTTAGTTTTATTCAGAAATAAGAGAGATAAAAAATAATAATTATTTTTATATTTTATCATCAATTAATTTTGATAGAAACATTTGACGTCCTAATGATTTGAAGGAAGTTAATTTATGGCATTTATATTTAATATATGTGAACTAAACTTTTAATTTGTACAAACAAATTTATGCTCAGATGAATAGTATGTAAGAGAAGAAAATAAATGACGTAGAATGGTTTGTTTTTATTCTTATTGATTACGAAACTTATAAAAAATTTTAAATAAATATATTTGACTTATGTTGGTCAAAATCAGTGTTAAAAATTGCATCGAATTAATATATTTTAAGGGATTTTTTTTTCGTGCAACAATTCAACTCTGATCTCTTACAAATCTTTTTTAAATATTTTAACTCCTTGTGTCCTACGATTACGGTTTTCGATATAAAATGTCATTTAAATCATATGTAATTCAATACAGTTTTTCTGACGCTTATTTCAAATAACATATTCATTTTGCTGTACAATCGTCTTATCAAAATGAAAATCACTAAAAATGATTGATTTTGATTGAAATCCATACCATTGACTGAAGTTCTGTACAATACAAATGACCTCTCCATTTCGACCTTTCTTTTATATAATGCTGACGTTCTTTAGAATGATGTTATAATGGAAATAATTACAGTATGATATAGTCAGAAACAATAGTTCTATTTTAAAATATAGATTGCATACACTATGTTAAATGTCCGAATTTTAAAGAAATTTAAATAGTGGAAGAAGGTTTATCTGCTGTAATCTATTAATAACTTCTGAAATATTCTCTTACTAATCTTATTCAAAAGATTGTTATGTTCTCTATATTTTGTAAGTCTTCATCACAGTACTTATAGACATATGAAATAAATATGGTGTAGATTGATTGACTCAATTTACACTCCATTCAAACGATTGCATTTTAATATTTTCCTTAGTTAACACTTTTTTTTCTTTTATTTTGATTTTCTAAAAATAACTTTCAACAAGATTTAATCTTTCATAATCAGTTTTTACAATTGAATTTTCAAGGTTATTATCAAAAATTCTTTTATTCATTGAATGATGAATAAAATACTATGTACAAAAAACATTAAACATTTTTACGGTTTTATTTTACTGATTTGAGTGAATAACTTCATCAACTTAAATATCAACAATAGAAAAATCTTACAGAAACAGAAAAAGATACTGTCTGACACTGAAAACTTAGATAATCGAAATAAGATCTTGAAACTCTTCGAAATCTTATTGATTTATGATATTTAGACAAATAATTTCATGTCAATAAGTCTTAATGAACAAGCTGCTCTTGGATACATAAAACTTCATATTCACAAAGTTTTTAATCACAACCGTTGTTTATTGAAAATATGATGGCATCTGATATAACTGTTGTTGATATTGCTTATTTGAATAATTATTCTAAAGAGCATGATGTTCCATTTGATATCAATAGTCAATTTCGAGTTAAATCCTTGATGTATGATTGTTGAAATTTAATTTGATATTGCTAATTAATAATAATATTGAATAAATCTCAGGCTGTTCAATTATCTCAATATATTTCATCTGATAATTTTGTATTGGTTGAAGTACATATAATGAAGAAGTAAAACTAGAAGAAACAATGCATCGAGAAAATTTTATTTCAATATATAATAATCAAACAAATGATTTACTATAGTGTCAATTATCATCTCCAACAAAAAATATTAATATATTGTCAACGAAATGATGATTTAGTCTGAATGTAAATATGTATGGAATCATTTTAAACAAGGAATTAATTATAGTTTTACTTTAAATAATAAAACTACTTGTTTTTTAAATCATTTCGGATACATTTGTTAACATTGAAATGATAGTCAGTGTACTATTGAATTACTTATACAATCAACTTGGAGTATCTGAATATTTTTGTGTTAAGAGTTTATGAGATTTACATTTTGCATATGGCAATCAAGCTAATTAGGAAAATACATTAGCTGGATTGAATCAAATACTTATCATTGATCAACAAGTTTGACCTACTCTACGATGGAATACCCCAATAAATGGCATTAACACTTATTATTTTCTAACTATACATCATTTGTATGTCTTCTGCTAACATTGTTTTCTTACCTTTACAGTAATAGCTGTTCTGAACTTGTGATGAATTTTGTAAACGAAAACAAAGAATCAAATGTGTTTCTATCACATTAACATATTCAACTCATTGATGGCATAAGTAGCTCTTCATGCTTCACGAATTTTTATTGTACATTTAGTTTTTAGTCGGTTATGGACTAACGCTCTCTCTGCATTTCCTCTTCATCATTTCAGACGTTTATACCAATAACGAAAAAAAAATTGGAGCTTTCTGAAAAACAAATGTTATTATGAAAAAAAAAACATTTTTTTTGTTCGTATTTATTCTAGTCAAGCGATGATGACACATATCGACAACTATTCAATATACAGTGAAGATAGTCTGAATGATCTTGTGCTTATTGAATGATTATCAAGTCTTTGTTTAAGTGCATGTTTTAAGTGAGTGTTATGCAGATGTGATTTTAAATGATCATAATGTGTTATTGTTCTTTTCTCATTTTGCATTGTTCACCAAATAAAGTACAAGTTCCTGGAAGAAAAAAATATGTATGACATTATTCATCAATTATTTAATTAGCAATATAAAGTGTTTTGAGAAAATAATGAAAGCTATTTGATTCAAGCAAATTTTATCTTCTCTTCGAGAAAAAAATCATTTTTTGAATATTAATGCGTCTCTGTAATATGAAAAACAAAGTGCAAACAAAAAATTTAAGATGTGTTTGCCTTGTTGATAAAAGATTGAGCCAGTTCTTCATTAAGATCAGTAAAGGCTTCTTTCATCGTCAGCATAAAGTTATAATAAGTATTGAAGCCTTGGTTATCATGTACGCCTTGAAGAATTTTACCAGTGCATGATTTGATTAATTCCTTGCTCGATAAACACAGAAAAGCATGGAGTTCATAATTATTGCAATATTGTTCCGTATAATCGAATATTTTAAATATTTTTTTATCGTACTTCGACGTTATGTTGAAATATTGTTCTACATCAGAATCCTTTCTATTAGGTAATGGTGAAGGCATAAATTTCTTTAGCGATGGACAAGATTGATATGCTTCATCCACTGTAGTTGAATTGATGCATGTTTTCGAAACTTCAGAAAACACAAAATTATCATTGAATAAGTTATCTGATGAAAAAATGAGTGGTACTACTTCTGATTGAGCTTCAAGGTCACAACACTCATCTATTACTAAACAGGTTAAAAGCGGTGAAAAATCTAAAATTACAGCTGGTTTTAAAGACCAAAATTTTTCCATTAATTGAGCCAGTTCAATAGCATTTTTGTTGATTGATGTTGGCAAATTGAGCCAAGCTCCATTGATACCAACCACGAATATCGCACAAGATAAAACGATAAAAATTCGATGCATTCTTTGGGAGAAGGTTTTGACTATTTCACCTAGAATTGACATGATATTTATACTTCGAAAGAAAAATCTATTACCATAACATGAAAGATAAGAAACAATAGAAAAGACGAAAATAATTCAACGTAATAATTTTTTTCCAACTAAAAAAATCAAAAAGAAAGGAGATAAGATGAAAAATGTATAGAATTACTTGTATTTCGATTGAATTTGATAATAATAATTTGATTTTTGAAATGAATCTATGTTAGATTTTAAAAATAAACTTAAACGTTTTACATTGTGATGAATGTTTTATCAGTATAGAAATATAATAGTTTTATATTAATTAACTGAAGCTTTGTGAATCATTGAAATTGTATTGTTTTAAGCCATGGCCTTCCCATCTCTCTACATGTATATTGAGATAAATTTTGTCTATTTCTGAAATTCCACTTCAAATAAGATTGTATATCTGCCACTCTCTTGATGGATCATTTCCAGTAGGCTAGAAAGATAAAGCGTAGAATTCTGCAGATTTTCGTGTGATTATCTACCTTTTTCGTGAATACAAAACTAATTTGTCATCAGCTAAATATTCTTAGGACAAGGTGCATTAGATAGCTAAACAACAAAATCGATTTTCAAGATTTAAATTCATATCGTGACTAGCATTTAGGTTACTAATGTATTACATTTATATGTGTACTGAATACTGGTTAAAAGAGTATATCTGTTCAATAGAAGATGCCATAAAGTACTTGATCCATTCGCGGAGGATGTCCCATATATGGGATGGTGAGGTTTTTTATTATATATGTTTGTATTAATATGATTTCAAATTGAATTTGACACAATTATTTGAAAAATTGTATCTATCGTCAGGATAGAAGGACCAATAATGATGATAGTGTTACAGTAAATATAGATTTTTAAATGCGAAGCTTTTAAACACTTTGTCTAGTCTGTCTAAGAAAATTGAAAGCAGTAGCTGTTTAGAAAGCTCGAATGATGAGCAAAGACGTTGCTTTAACTACCGTCGGATTGCTCGTGGTTCGAAGCACGATATAAAGAATAGCTATGAATACAAAGAGTACAACATTGGCTTATGTTTAGTAGTGTGTTTGAAGCCTATAATACGTTGAAACATTTTTAATAAAAACTATATTGTAAAGAGCGGTGGTCATCGACTTATGGGCTTTTTAGCGAGTGAGAAAGCTTTTTTTCCTTCCAGATGCATCAGCCTTTCACATACTGTAATAAAAAACGATTTCCTCACTAAATATGTTCATAAAAGGGAATAATATGTTGTAAACTGTTTATTTAGTTCTATTTCATTAATCTATATACTTTTATAGGTTGACTAGAAGCCATAAATCATTCGGACATTCTGCATTTCTTGATATTATAATAGAACCAAAAACTTCCACTTGATCTAGCTGGAAATAGCCAGTAGTTAAAAATTCCTTCAAAAAGATGCACAAAATGTGTCATTAAATTGTTCTCTTAATTTAGTCCTTCCAATGCAACCATATATTATAATTATGGCAAGAATTATATACGAATTACTTATGTTCTGTGTCTTTAAAGTTTCAAAAAGACAAACAAATAGCAAATGTAAACCTTTTTTTCCAGTTTCCTAATGTTAACTTCATTGCAAAATTGTTGGTTATTTAGAGCATCTACATATTATATGTATAAGTTTTATTGTAACATCTAAAAAGAATTGTTTTATGTTTCTTAACTTTTTGTTTTGTAAGAATATATCAAGTTGTGAGATCTGTTTAATTTTCATTATAGATAGATAGGATTAAAGTGACTAAATAATGTTAGCAATAAACGCTAGCAAAGATTTCAACATATTATGTGAATATCAGCAACATTAGATTTCAAATATAATTTCCAAACAATGAAAATAGTTGAACATTCATTGTAGTAAGATTTTCAATATGTTTTATCGATGATCTCAAATCATATACAAGATTGAAATAAAATTGTTCAGAAGAATCTAAAGAGAATTTCATAGCATATATATGAAGGATATTTCTGGTGTTCTCAGAATCTCTTAGTATTTTAGAAAAATCTTCTCATTATTCATTTAACTCGAATTCTTTTCTTGAGTCAAAAATAGTTCTTAAAATATTTTGTAAAACCATTAATGAGAAGGCTCAAAAACTCTTTGAAATATATTTTACAGAGAATGAAAAGGTAAAGACATAGAAAAAGCTCTGAGAACAACGAATTTTGTATAGTAAGTAATCAGATTTTAAATGTGATATTATCATCTGATATTTCATTCTATTAGAAAAACAAAATATATAAAAAGATACAGCGGGAATAGGTCTACAATTTATAAATGATTGCTTATTTTATTGTTGCACTCTTTATTCTCAAAATAGATAAGATTTCGAATAATCAAATGTCGATCTTGCGAAAAGAATTTTCTTTTTTTTTGGTACAAAATAAATTCGTTTTATTTTTATTTCATTTTTTGATACATTTTGTTGATCTTATAGGATGAAGTCAGAGATGAAAATAAGAGGTGTAAAGTGCAATCATTGATTGCGTATAACCCATTATTTTTACAGATATTTATATGCATTTACTTTTCATGCTTGGTTAAATATATTTTGAAACAGTTTTTAAGTCTAGTTGTTTATGGTCTTATAGAAAATTTTAAACACTATTTTTCAACTAGAAAAGTGTTTAAATTGATCGGACTAAAGAAGTGCATTTTTGAATATTGATTTGTCCATTAGAAACGCTTTCTAACGACTTAATATGGGGCAAATACACATTATTCATCTTTTCTCTCTCTCTTGTCATGTATTGAACTAATTAGACTCTAGAGAATTGATTACATATATTTCCAAGACTTTCAGAACAATAGTCTAACAGATAGCCCAATCGAAAAACAGTTGAAATCGCTCTACCGTTGCTCTTAACTTCACCACTCGGCCTTATGTTTAACTTTTTTCCCTGTGGTGTCACATATCCAAGATTTTTGAGATGTCATCACGTCTTCCGCGGAAGATATGGGTGAGGATGTGGAGGACGTACGTCTTTAAAGGAGATCTTATATTTCTAGTGGTCAATGATCACATCTCCCACTGGAGACGCAGCATCTTCCGTGGAAAATGCAGTTACATCTACCAAAATCTTATATATGTTGCACCACTCATTCTTCTATCGTACTAAAAGATTGTCCAAGATACATCTAAGATCTTATTCAAATACTAGTCAATATAATACATAGATTTTTGAATATATTTTCAAGATCACCTTCAATTTTATTCTGTCTGATAAAACTCTTTTATCTAACAAGTATTTTGCTGTTGTTCGAATCATCTTACCGTTATTTGAAGAGAAAACATAATTAGAATATGTTCTACAAATTCCGTAAGCTATTCTAATCGATGATCTTTTCTACTCCAGTGTCTCTCTACTTGACTAGTTTTATGCAAATGCCATTATATTATGCATAGGTATTTTCGAACTATATCAATCAAATATAAAATATTCTTAGAAATCATATAAAAAAAGAAAAGTTTCGAATGAAATTCTTTTACAAAATTATTAAATTGTGCAATATTTCTTAACAAGTTAGAGGTCACTTATCATATTTTATTTAAATTCTTTTAAAAAAAACAACATAAAAAAATATTAATATAGGAGTGGAATAATGTGCTTGTGTATCCAATAACTCTTATACATATTTCATTTTGACGAAGAATAACAAAACATATTAAAGAGCCACGTTGGTAATCCATTGAGAAAGAAGTTAGATTGACTTTCCGCAAAATTCATCAAGATGAACAAAGGTACTTTGATGATGATTATAGGTACGTAAAATATATGATATAGGAAGAAAAAGTTTTCTTCCTGCATACATACAAAATAAACAAAAAAAGCAATAATTAAGATTTGTGGAAGTGATGAAGCTTTGATTAATCAACGAAGAAAGTTGAAATATGTTACTGTATAGTTGATATTCACCAATTGGAGCCATGTGTAGAGAAAAGCGATATATACATAAATAAATATCAATTTAATTTCTTTTTTCAATACAATAATTATTAATGAATATCTATCTAGGTCATATATGTTCCACTAGTTGCTGTCTATGATATTACTTATAGGATTCCAATAATCTTAGAAGAATAACATCATTATCCATTGTAACGAGCAAAATATCTGCGGGTAAAGAAAATTTTCAAGAATACGCATAATGATGAAATGAATGATAAGCCAAATTTTCAGATTAGAAACGCAAGATAATGGTTGATTTGGTAAAAAGATACATGTTTTATTAATCGATAAGATTTCACTCGTCATAATAAAATAATTCTCACTGCAAATAATTCTATTTATACAAAAAATATGTCATTCATTTAATTTCTCTTTATCATGGTCGACATTGTTTATGTTACACAAATAACCTCGTATAAAAGTAAGTTCACCGTCTATTTGATATATTTATTGTTGCCCTGTATTGTTTCTCTAGCTTTATTCAATAATGCACTGAAGATAGACAAAAAAAGTCATTGACCAACGGATTGTTCAATCAAGTTCAATGATTGAATCGAGTGAAAAGTTGACTGTTCTCTTTTGTATCTTTATTTATTTTTTTGTCTCTTTTCTTTACTTCTTCATAACATTCCATCATCTTTCTTTACTCTCATTCGAACGAAATTCAAAAGTTCAATTCTTAATATAGATAACCAAATACATAAAATAAATGAAAAGTTCTTTTTTAGCCAGATCGAAGACGTACGGTCGTATACCTGACACCTGAATTACGACCGTATTTTCGTCGTATACGGTGAAAATAGCCGTATACCGTCGTACACGACGTCTTAATTCACGTTTTGGGTACTTAAAGAAAAAAGAAATAAACGCAAAATACTTCTTTATTTAAGAAAAAAAATAACTAGACATACATGTTTCGATATGATTCAATCAGCATATATACTAGTCCAAGGAAGAAAGTAACTGACCAAATAAATGTTCCATAAATAAGACCTGTGTTACGATGTATAAATTCATATGTTTTTATTCAATCGCTGCTTGATTTGACACAAAAAAAAGTTTCTTTGATCTTTTTTCAACAGAAATAACAATTGAGCATAATTAATGTAACTAAACCACCAAACAATCAAGCATACGGAACTTTATATATGGATTCCATGACGAAAGAATTTGTAAGACCAATAGCACAAATTGATATATTTATCAGTAATCGACAGAAACATCTATATTGATTCACGCGATTAATTTGATTAATTCTTCTCACTGGAAGATACAAGTTGGTCGGATTCTTTAACAAATTGAGTATATCGAGAATGTTCGATACGCATATCATAATAATTAATTGAAAGATAATGAACAATGAGCCAGGTAAAAGTCCCAATGTTTGTATTCGTTTCATCAAATCACTATAAGATTCCTAAAAGATACAAAATCAATCTAAGAAAAAACAATTTTTTTTTCGACATCCCATAAGTTGTTTAGTAGTTTGTACGAATAAAATAATGTAAATAAGAATTAAGCACGTGTTTGTTTTTTCTGTTAAATCAAACGAACAATAGACGATTCGATTCTACATAAACGAATTAACCATACACATCATTTCGTCTAAATATAAGTATTAACCATTATATTACCAGGCCTCTTTTGTCGTCGTATATCTATATGAACAGAATTGATAAAGAAAAACAAAAGAAAAGATAAAACTTACTTATTGTGATAAATTCTAGTTGAATTTGATGTAAATAATTGTGTTTCTGGAAATGCAGATAATTGAAAAGGTGATGCACCAAGATGAGTTTGAGAATGTTAACGAATAATTTATTTATTTTTTCGTATTAACATAAAACCAATATCACATCAAGATAGTCAACAAAGAGTGAAGAAGTTTTATCAAATGATAATAAACAAAGAATAAAAAATTACCATTTACTGATCGTTTTTGAACAGAATCTATAGCACGATGAATGAGACCATGTATAGATGATGGAACTATAAAATATTTAGGTACACTTCTATATGGTACAAATTGATTGAGTGGTAAATAATGACTTGTTTTCTTAAATGAAAGTGAATTCTTGGGCTTTTTTTCTTAGCACCGGAATTTATTGCTTCATTTGATATTGGTTCACATATATATTTTTTTCTTTCGAGAAAAAGCTGACGAATAACGTGATATATTTCCCAAAAATTTATTCTCGTATTGGTCGTTAATGCAAAGTAAAATTACTTAGCACATTCGAGGCGATTCAGTTTTCATACAGACATTGATCAATATACTTGTCTTCATATAGAATAAACTTTTAGTAAATGCACTTATTGACCCTTTTCTTTCTGTTTTATCGCGTTTTTTACTGTCTTTCTTTTTTCTACAATTAGACAGTGAATCGAATCTCTTGTCTCGTTGCATAATAGCTCAAGTTATTTTTTCGTTCTGTAATATGTAGTATACATTATATGCGAGATAAGAATAGAAAGATTCTTAATTTTTCTGTTGAATTCATGTCTCTTCTGCTTATCGCTGCTCATCAGTATAAAAGCGATCAAAATTATCAGATTTCTTGAATATTTTACATGTCGTCAGAAGAAGCCAATATAGAAGATAGGGTTGACTCATTCAGTGAAGTGAGTTCTTTGGATGATAATTTCGTTAGAATACACTTCGAATCTGCAAGTTCCGATGAAGACATCACTGATGATGAGGTGAATTCAAACGTCTGGAGTGAAATAAAATCAGAATCTGATAGTGAATTTCTGGAAGATCATGGACATATTGAACAAGTAACGCCAACTTCCGAAGATGGTACAGTCAATACTATCGATTGCTATCGATATTTCATCATTGACGAGATTATAAGCCTTATAGTTCGCAAAACTAATAGATATGCAGAACAATACTTACTAACACATAAATTTAGCAAATGATCAAAAAATCGTCAATAGGAGCCAACTACTAACGAAGAAATGCTGAGATTTTTGGGGATAGTCATCGTGATAGGCTTAGTGCAAATGCCAAAAGTAGACTACTATTGGAGCAAAAGTCTATTGTATGGATCAAAAATCATTCAAAATACAATGTCGAGAGACAAATTCGAATTACTTCTCAAGTTTTTGCATTTTTCTAACAATGAGGTACAGGATGCGAGCCAAGATAAACTAGCTAAGTTGAATCTACTTTTGATCCTATTGAAAGCTAGATTTGAGTCGATTTATACACCTAGTTCTGTCACTACCATCGACGAAACAACGGTGCCCTGGCGAGGTCGACTCTCCTTCAGGCAATACGTTCCAGGCAAAGCCCACAAACATAGGGTTAAAATGTATAAAGTAGCAAACATGAATGGATATACTTAGAATTTTATAATTTATACAGGAAAACAGAACCCAACGACTGGCCTTAGATCGATGTGAAGCTAGCACAACCCGACGCATTACCACGACGGAACACAAAATTTCATTGGTCGAAAATGAGCCAATCAGAAAATTAAAAACAAAAATGCATCACTATAGAGGACCAAAATCCAAATATGTCCGCTCATAGCAACCCAAAAAAAAACTGAAAAATCTTCCACAACAAACAGCTATTTTCTCCTAATTTTCCACAACTTGAACTTAAATCTTTGAAAACAAAAAACAGAGCATCTCAGACATCTCGAAAAAACACTTTTCAAAAATGCTATAAAACAGTTTCTGCATAATCCACTCAAACAAAATATTCCGCAGCGATAGATTATATGCCTTTCCACGCAGAATTAAATGCTGATTCACAATCAGCTTACTAAACTGCCCGGCAATACTTATTAACAGAGAAAAATCTCAAAAAAAGATCAAAAACTGATAGTAATTGGGTACCTATACAAGAATCAAGCTGACCATTCCATCATAAGGAAGTATTGTCGGGTATTAGTTTATATATCATTCGATGCAGAATTAAAAGCTGATTCAGAATCATCTCACTAAACTGCCCGGCAATACTTATTAACAGAGAAAAATCTCAAAAAAAAGATCAAAAATTGATAGTAATGGGATACTTGTACAAGAATCAACCTGACCATTCGATCATAAGGAAGTATTGCCGGGTATTTTTCTCAGTTGATTCTGAATCAGCTCTCAATTCTGCATCGAATGATGTATAAACTAATACCCGGCAATACTCATTAAGAGAGAAAAATCCCAAAAAAAAGATCAAAAATTGATGGTAATGGGGTACCTGTACAAG
>JAJEKB010020503.1:79672-102737 GCA_022393335.1 Macrotrachela quadricornifera | reverse complement strand
TGCACTCTTTATTCTCAAAATAGATAAGATTTCGAATAATCAAATGTCGATCTTGCGAAAAGAATTTTCTTTTTTTTTGGTACAAAATAAATTCGTTTTATTTTTATTTCATCTTTTGATACATTTTGTTGATCTTATAGGATGAAGTCAGAGATGAAAATAAAAGGTGTAAAGTGCAATCATTTATTACGTGTAATCCATTATTTTTACAGATATTTGTATGCTTTTACTTTTCATCTTTTGTTAAATATATTTTGAAACAGTTTTTGGGTCTAGTTGTTTATGGTCTTATAGAAAATTTTAAACACTATTTTTCAACTAATATAATATTTATCACCTTTATTTTTTTGTGATAGAACTTTATCACATCAAACAACTGATTTGGATATTACAAGTAGATGTATGTACCGGCTTAAATTTTGACAATCTTTTTTTTTAATTCTCATCTGTAATTTTTGAGGATGCTATTTGATACGAAAAGTGGAAGGAAATAACTATATATTATTTTCTACATGTGTGTCTACCAAGATGTAACTGTTAATTAAGCTTGAATATTGCAGATAGTTAACATCCATTATTCAATTCTATTTCTTGTTCAAAGTTTAGACTATTGTGTATGTTTTTGTTTATCCTTTCTATATGCAAAATTTCTATTCTTCGAAGTTATGTGCACTGCTACCTTGTCATCTTTTTTAATAACGTTTAGTATACGATTATCTAAGTAATGAACTTTGACAAGCATGATATGTGAATTTTAATTTTAATTAGAATGGTGCTTTTCATTAAGATTCATAGAATTCTATATCGAAGAAGATAATATGTAGGACTAAATATCAAATGAAAGCTGAAAAATTTGGCATTATTTTATATTCTTCTTACTTTTAGTTTGTGAGAACTTAAAAAAGTTAGAAATATTTTATTATTGACAACAAGCTATTGATACTCAAGAATTAACTAATTCACAACCAGTTTATATAACACTCAATCAATAATTGTGTCAATCATATGAAAACTATTGTTTATTGTGCTAATTTACAGTTTTTATAGACCTAACCTTTCGCTTTCTACAAATCTTTCAAATAAAGGAGAAGATATTAGTATAGATACTCAATGATAATTATCACTCATGTATAAACAGGGCTCTAAGTTAACAAGTGAATTAATTGTTCGAATAGTTTGTAATACTTTTTTCTGTCTATTTTAAGGTACCAAAGAGGTTTGTATAATACTATTTTGTAATGATATTGACAAAATAATCCTAATAAACACTCTAGAAAATGAAGTGTAAAAATTTCTTAGGATTACAATTAAGTATTTGATAGACAAGTTCGCTATAAACTTTTTTGCAAACAAATTTTAACAATCGAAACTGAAATTTCTTTTTTCACTTTTATTAGTTGAAACTGGCAGTTCGAAGTATTTTTAGAAACCAAAGAATTCTAACTAACTCACTAATAACTGGAGAAAAGCATTGGAGCATTAAGCTAAGTTTGTTGTTTTTAATGTCTTTATGAATTTTGTAAAGGAAAAATAAGTACATAGTCTGAATCATCATGTGATTATTCGATGATTGTTAAGCTTTTTCAAAGTACACGATTTAGGTATATGTTATATAGATTTAATTCATAGACATGTAACTTTAAAAGATTATAACGTGTCATCGTTCTTTTCTTATTTTATTTCTTCGTCAAGTAAGATATATGCCCCTGAAAGAAATACATATGTATATATATAAGATGCTGAAGAATGAAGAAAAGAATGAATATATCACATTCCGTGAGAGGATCAAAATACAGCGAAGGTAACAAAGTAGAATTGTTCATTTGTCCTTGATTGATTTGAAATTAACATTATACAGAGGATGTGTCTTCCAGTAAGAAATTAAATTTATATATTTTTTTTTGACGCTTTGTTTTACATAATTTTAGCTCTGTTGTGATTGTGGTCCTGTTGATTGTTGTGTATGCATTCCACTTGATTGTTGCTGTCCTTGTTGCGGCAATGGTGGTGGTGGGTAAGTCGCTAAAATAATAATACTTGTTTTTCTTGTAATCTTTTTTTTTTAATAATATTTAGTGTGATTACATCACAACCGCGTTAGCATTTTATGTGACCAATGAAAAATCAACTACTTAAACGAATCGTTGTTATGGTTTATTAGAATTATCTTTTTATAAATAATCAAGCACTTCATTTATTAAAATAAATAGATATTAAATATTAAACAATCATATCTTTGGAATGTAATAATATCTGAAATCACTCAATAATATAACATCTAATTGAAATATAAAAATAAAAATAAAACTGCAGTCAGAAATGTCATAGAAAATCAATAGATTTACACATATGGAATATTTTCTTCAAATACATAAGATATTAGACATAAACTTTGATGAGCACCGAATTGATTTTTAACAATAATTTCTAAAACTACCTTTGTGACAAGAATATCTTTACATTGAAAAATATAAATATTACTCTTTAATGATAAAAAGATCATCAACAATATAAATTAAGTAACTGAATCTTTCAATAATGTTTTATTTCTAATTAACTCAAAGTTAACAAAAACAGTTAGTAAATTTTATTCAATGAAATGCCTAAAATGAAAATCTCATTTGTATATATAATATATTATTATGTGATCATAAAAAGAGAAAAAAAGATGAAAATAAAAGTTTGTATGTATGTATTTATTTACATTTAACGTTGCATCCAAATCAAAACGATAAGTGGAATAGTATGACAAACAGCAATAATTATATGTATACAAATTAATATAAATTTTATTTTATTAAAACTTTGTACAGTCGGATTATCCTCTGTAGATACATCAGTATTTGGTGGTGAATGTGTACCCGTAATTTCATATTTTCCTCTATTATCTGTTGATAATGATAATGCTTTTCGACAACGAAATTCAATTATTTCAAAAATTACAACAATAATAACAACCCATGCACTCCATAAAGATAAAATAATTATTAAACCAGTACGATATTTTTGTAAAACAAAAGCAATAAGAAATATTGTTGGAATCGATAGTGTAAAACTTAATAAACCAGTTAATCGATGCATCCAATTAAATATAAAACGATAACGAGTATTTGGATGACAACGAAATATAGCCATCCATACTTGAATTTGTGAACAAGAAACAATTATTATACCTAATATTGAATGAGCAAAAAGACGTCCAGCATCAACTTCAACCCATCCACCTTGAGCTTGCGCAAGTATAATAAAAAATCCAAGTAAAGTTGCTAAAGCTGCTATACTAACTGCAAAACGATGAAATTGAAACCAAACAAGTTCACCAAGAATTTTAGTTCGTTCACCAATATGTAACGAACGTCCATAACGTGCAAATAAAATCCCTGTTGATGCAAATATCATCCATGCTATAACCATAACAGTACCATGAGCATAAGATAATGTATAATCTGGTTCAGTATCGTTACTAACAGTTGTATCCGACATTTTTTCAGAATAATGTATATATTTTTTTCTCTATTAACCTGTATGATAATAAAAGTACATATTATATTTATGTGATCAGAATTGTAACGATGACGCTGTACAATTTTTCTCGCAAAATATGTCACGTTTTTTATTCTTTCTCTTTTTTTTCCTGTATAAAAGAAAAATGAAATAATAATTATTATATATTTATTGCTTTCTACGCATTTAGTAGTTGCAACCTTGAAAATCTTACATGTTAAATAAATATTAATGCCATATAGGTTTACATTAGAATATTTGAATTAAATGAAATCTTTCATATATATTCGATTGTAATTTTTAAAAAAATCGAACAGATAATTTGAAATGTGAATAAACCAATTAATATAATAAATTTATAATTTTTCTATTTTATTTTATAAATAAAAATCATTGAAATTATTTCTCTCAATACAAATATTCGTTATGCAAACAATAAAATATTTTTCTGATAACATTGTATTATATCTGTTCTTTGTAAAAAAAAAACAAAAGTGTTGTGGTAAAAGATATCTAAATTAAGAATCTATTATAAGAAAGGTATATGTTTATTAAAAGATAATAATGATTTAAAAAAACAAGTGTGGTTGTTTTTATCTTGTAAAATAAAAAGTTTTAACAAACAGACTTATAAGAAAACAATATAAAGGACGATGTAAGTACTTTTATGATTTAATACAAATACTTTATTCTTATTTTAATTTTAACTAAAATTAAAAATTAGAAATGGTTTTATTAATATTTTTAACAATAATTATATCATTACATATAATAAATGTTGATAATCATCAATTTACTCATCCTAGTGCAAAAATTATGATGATTAATGGTGATCCAAATTTAGGTTATATTAATGTTCGTTCTCCACCATATAATGCAACAGGTGATGGTATTACTGATGATACAAATTCTATTCAACGAGCTTTAAATGATGTTGGTAATATGGGTGGTGGTATTGTATTTGTACCTGAAGGAAATTATTTAATTGCTAGTCAATTAATTTTACCAGCTGCTACGGTATTAAAAGGTGTTGCATCACATGTTCAAAGACATTGGGGTGATCCAAGTCGAAAGACAATTTCTGGAACAACGCTCTTAGCTATTGCAAATGCTGGAAATGAAAATGGTACACCATTTATATCTTTATCTGGTGATAGTAGTGGTATTGAAGGTTTACAAATATTTTATCCAAATCAAATAGCAAGAAGTCCACCAATAGCATATCCATGGACAATAAGATGTGGACAAAAAGGAATGAGTATTGAAAATAATTATGTTAAAAATGTTTTATTAGTTAATTCATGGAAAGGTATTGATGCAGCAACATATGAATCACCACGTCATTGGTTTGAAAATATTTATGGTCAACCATTATCAATAGGTATAGCTGTTGATCAATGTTATGATATAGGACGAATAAATCATATACATTTTTGGCCTTTTTGGTCAAGTGAACCAGAATTATGGAATTGGATTAATAATAATGGAATAACATTTTTATTTCAAAGAACTGATTGGGAAATTGTTGAAGATGTTTTTAGTTGGGGTTATCAAATTGGTATGGCTTTTCGTGCAAGTACAACTGGATCTTGTAATGGACAATTTACAAATATTAATTTTGATAATGTTGATATTGGAATTGATATATCATATACTCAAACATGGGGAATATTATTTTCAAATTTAAATTTAGCTAATGCAGGTGGTGGTACAAATCGTATTGGAATATTAGGACGTACAATAAATAGTACAAGACCAACAGATGCTGTTGTTGTTGTACGTGGTGCATCATTTTGGGGACAATTTCAACAAAATCTTGTTTGGTCAAATCCTGGTTTAATATCAATTAGTGATTCATTATTTAGTCAATGGAATAAAACATCTCCAGCTATTGAAATTCAACGTGGACGAGCAATGATTAATAATAATTATTTTGGTGATAATATTGGAAATGCTATAACACTTTCTCAAGATGTTGATAAAATTACAATTACAAATAATCAATTTAATGGAAATACATTAAATGTAGTTACTAAATCGACTGTTTTAGTTGCAAATAATTTAGCATAAAAATTTATATATTCTCTTTTTTTCTTTCTATTTATCGAAATAAATGATAGAAATGAAAAAAATATTGTTATATTCATTCGATTTCTTCTTTTGAAAATTTATGAAAAGGATAAAAATTTCATATCATTTATGTGTAATGTTAATTGAAAAAGTTCAATTGATGAAAGTTTTAACAAATTTTATGAAGAATTCTCTTTATTTATATATATATTTATATAAGAAAATCTTTATTTGTTTAACGGATAAACATAATACAATTGAATCATTTTTTGAGCATACTCACAAAACTATCTAATAAATATATAATTTTTACAAAATAGAATCAAATATCTCGAGCTATATTTTTATACAATAGATACCATTGATTCCCAATTATTACCCGATTTAATTTGTACTGGTAATAATAAATTAATATGAATATTTCTTTCCATTTCATGACGAATTATATTAATAATTTCAGTTGTACGTGAACTTATTTCAATTTCAAATATTAATTCATCATGAATTTGTAAAATAAAATAAACTGGTCGAATAGGTGTTGGACGAACTAGATAAATAAATTTTATTTTAAGAAAACAAAAGAAAATTATTTTACTTTTAAAATCAAAAGGAAATATTCGATCTAATGTTTGATTTATACGTTCCATGGCCATTTTCATTATATCACAAGCAGATGCTTGTATAACAAAATTTATTGCTTGTCGTTCCATCTATTTTTTTTTACAAAATAAATTTTAAAAAATAATATATATTTATTTTACTCGAGCTTTCATTGTTTTATTTGATGCAATACGATTTAAATCAAAATATAATGTTCGTCCATAAATACTTTGTACATAACCTAATTCAATAACACGTTGTTTAATATCATTAAAATATTGAGTCATTATTGGAAATGTTTTAGAAAAATTTTCAATAAATTCTTCAGCTTCATTTATATTCATATGTGTTTCACGTGCAAATGTTTCTTTTGACATACCATAGAGAATACCATAACATATCTGAAAAAGAAAAATTAATAAATAAAAAATAAAAAATTTTATATACTTGTTTAGCATGTTGACGTTGTTTATTTGTTATTTCATGTTCTGGTTTTTTTAAAAGATTACTAGCAAGTGATATGAAAAAATCAGTATTACTTATTAAACATGTTTTTAATTTATTATCATTAGAAAGATGAGCAAGAACACGTAATTCTAATTGAGAATAATCAAATGAAACAAGTTGAAAACCTAGAATAAAAATTTTCTTATTAATAAAAATAAAAATTTATTTTCATTACCTAATCGAGCTATAATTATTTGTCGTAATTGAACTATTGATTCATTTTCTAATGATTGAATAATAAAATGTTTTGGTATATGTTGTAATGGTGGATTATTAATAATCATACGTCCAGTTGTTGTAAAAAAATGACAAGAAGCATAAATACGTTCTGCTTGCCATGAAGCTTCTCTTCGTAAACGTTGTAATGATTGTGGTTTAACTGGTTGATTAATATGCTACATAATAAAAATTAAAGATCATGCTGGATGACTCAAAATGTTTGCAATATACTGTAATTTACGTTTACTTGACGAGAAAATAATCTTAACTGAACCGTCAATTTTATGTCGAAACTGTATGCACCATGTGGGCCCTAATGAGCTATGAATACATTGCAAAAAGTTTGAGCTCGTAATTTATTACTGCGGAAATACTGGATTTGAAGGGTATTTTGTTACCTCAGTCTTGTGTTTGCGCCCAGGAACGATAATAGTTCACTGTGAAATTCAGATCTTTCTGTCGTTCCTACTCTGAAGTATGGTTATAATAACAGCATCTGATTCATATCGTTAATGCACTAGCAGATTTCGATATTCTTATTTCAAAATAGGTGCAATTGAAAAGGCTGAAATGCGAAACAATAAACTATTACCTCTAAGACCTATCCCTGTGCAAAGTTTCAAGTTGAAATTCAAAAGTCAGTTTTCTTAATGTTCCCTATGGAAACACAGGACTGAAGTAACAAAATATCCTTAAAATGCAATGTTTCCGCAGTAATAAATTGCGAACCCTAACTTTTTTCGATATATTCATAGCTCATTAGAATCTATATTATGCGCACAGTTTCGATTTAAAGTCGATGAATCAGTTAGGACGGTTCACTCGTCAGCATAAATGAATGATCAAAAACTTTGTATTTTTTTAAAAGATGCACTTATGAAAGGTCCTACAAAAAATATCCTTGTTCTCACTGCATTTAAACTAATAAAAATATTTGGAAGTTTCTTTTTTATTATGCACGTATTGCAACCGTAGAAAACGATAGTCTTCATTTTTTTTCGAACTTTTCAAGATGCATCTTTTAGAATACTCGATATTTTTAATATATATACTTGTTCAAAATGATCAATACATCGATCAAGGGCACTTTGAACTTGTCGATATTCAGAAATTAATTTTGGTAATGGATGTTTATCAGCTAAAACATTTAAATAAGATTTTTTTAAACATATACGACCATGTGATGTACGCTGTACTGGTAATTGAAGATCATGATAAAGAATCTAAAAGAAAAAAATGTATATATTAAATATAAAAAATTATTTTATTTACTTTAATAAGATCTTTTTGTTTGTTCATTTTAAAACGACGTTTAACTAAACGATATGCTTGTAATTCAAGTTTATTCATTAAAATCTAAAAAAAATTATAATTATTTAATACATATAAAGAAAAAAAAGGAAGAAATTTTATACAAGAAGATCTTCTCGAATAGTAATTAATTTTTCATGATCAATTAAAATACCATTAAGTAACATTTGTAAAATAATATTTAATGCTGGCATTTCAATTGTTATATAATAACTCCATATATTTATTGTTTTCATTTGTTGTTCAATTATTGGTACAATTAATGCGTAAAGAAGAACTTCACCAGCTATTTTTAAACATGATACTTTACGATGATTATTATCATTATATTCATCAAGACTTGCTAATAAAGGAAAAACAAATTTATTTTCTATCATATCATTATTTAATCATACTATCAAAATTAAGTACATCATGATGTGTTTCAATCCATGTTGAAATTCGTTCATATTCAATAGGATCTTGTTTTAGCCATGCACATACTTGTAAATCAATAATTCGTGCTAAATATTTTTATAATTATTTATAATGAAATATATTGAATAAATAATAAACAAACCATATATTCTTGATATAGCTAAATAAGATGAGAGTATAAATAAGGTATGTAATGCATTGAATACAATTACATTATGTTTTCGATTCATTAATTTTTCTCGTATATAAATAAGAGCTGACATTCGATGTTGTTGAAAATCTAAAGAAAATTTTTATGTTAATTTTAAACATTTGAGAATGAGAAATTTTTAAAGAGCAGTAAAATCTTCTGAAAACTCATACAGCAGAGATTTCGTTTTAAATGTTCACGTTTTCTTTTGTTTTTCTAGGCAGTTATATAACATATTAAATTAGCAAATGTTTCGTATACTGATGTCTTATGTGAAATCAGCAGCAATTCTCTCATAAATATAATCCAATCCTGTTATTCTTCTTTCAAGTAGAATTCAATGAGTTCTATCTAATGATGCAATTAGATTTTCCATAGATCAAACTATGATTTCAAAAATACCACAGTATTGATATTTTTCTATTGGAGTTCCAGTAGCGATTTGTTCATCGACCTGTTTCAATCAAAATGATGTGCTCAGGTTTTCAATAGTTCAAAGTATAATTATTAGGCTTAAAAATAGCGTTTTTAACACTCGCGCATAACTGTTTCTACAATGTTATAATCTTACATTGTTCATCTTCTGCAACATCAATAATATAAACTTTATGAATACTAAAAGCACAGGCAACATATTGTAAATATAATTCTTCTTGATTATTAATATGAAATACATTTGGATCTAAGAAAAAAACAAACAAATAAGATATTTAAATAAAAATTATTTTTTGAATTTAATACTAGAATTTTTTTTTGTTATTTTTTTGGTAAAACAACTAATAGCCATTGTTTCTTTATGTTCAATCATTAAAATAAATTCTGAACAAATATATTTTTTATCAACATAAGCATTACGAATATTAATATTTTTATCATTAAGTAAAGATGGAAATTGAATCGTTGAAGATAATATTCGTGATGGTATATCATTTTCATTATGTTCTTCATCAGAATCATCTGTATCCGAATTTGAAATATATTCATCTATATAACAAATTCAAAAAAGACGAACTAATTATTATTATTATTATATTGAAATGTTTACCTTTAGTATCTATTTGTGATTTTTGAATAACAATACCAAAACCCATTGCTTGTAAATCATGTTGAAGTAATATTTTTGCTTCTTCAATAATTTCTTGTGCTGCTTCGGTATTTGTTAATGGTGATCGGCCAGGTACAAAAATACAATATTGATCACGTCGTATTTGACCTAATTTTTCATCAGCTAATTGTTGTGCTACTCTACATATAATATTAATTATTTTATACAAAAAAGAAAATTATTCTTACGTTTGAAATGGTACTGCTTTTTGAATACTTCGTTCAATTTCATAAATATTTCCATTTGCTAAAGAAGCAATAGTTGTAAAACCATCGGAATAAAGTTGTCGAGCTCGATATCCATTTAAAATTGATATTCGAACAAGTTCACATAATTCCTATTGATTAAAATTTTAGAAAAAAAAACCCTAATAAAAAAAACAATAAATAATCATACTTGTTTAATACCAAAATTTAATCTTGATTGAAAACCATTTAATAATTGTTTTAAATTATTCCATGAAAGATGTTCAGCAAATATTTGTACAATACATGTAAATGTAGCTGTTATTTGTTGTAATTGTTGAATAAAACTTTTTGTACATTCATATTTTCTCATAACATCACGCATACTTTTTTCACATAATAAATCATTCAATATAAGTGCAATAAAAAATCTTGCATAACGTGGTCCATCTAATTTTTCTTCATATTCGCGTTTTTCAATACGTAATGAAGCAGCTTTTTTATATACAACCATACCATTAACACCAACTAAATGTGCAACATGTTGTTCAACAGCACTTGTTGGCCAGACAGTATGAAATACATTCCAATCAAGAGTTATTAACATTGAATTTATTAAATGTTGAGGAATTATCTAAATATAAATATATTATATCAAAAAATAAATAAATAAATAATTTTACAAGATAGATAAGATGTAAATCGTTTTCTAAACATAGATTTCGTTGAGCTTTATTTAACTCGACAACAAGTTTAAGTCCATCATCTGGATTAATCGATGAACTAATAATTGCTAAACCAAGTTGTGTTGGTTCATAACGTAAATTATTTTCATTATCAATATTTTCCTTATCTATACAATGAATAAGTTCATGATAACATAACCAATTAAGACAATTATCAACAGTTGATTGTTCATTTATTATTTTTGATTGATCAGAATTTATACAAGTATAAAAAAATGTTAAATTAATATACGAAATAATTTCTTCTTTTGTATTAGCTTTTCCACTTGAAATAATTTCAAGTAAAGCTCGTTTAAGACTCGTATGTGTTTCTGCTTGAAAAAAACAACTATTTACTGGTTTTAATTTTTGTTGTTCAAACATTTTTTGTACTTGATCAACTTCTTTTTTCGAACAAATTAATATACTTTCAGCTAATTAAAATAAATAATATTAAGTTAAATACAAATAAAATAATTCATTTTTACCATAATCATCATAACCCTTTCGACCAGCTCGACCAACCTAAAATGAAAATTGAAATTTATATTTAAACAAACGAATATAATCATACCATTTGAAGATAAGTACTAAGATCCATACATCGACCATTTTGAAGTGGACTTCGAATAATAACTAGACGAGCTGGAAGATTGACCTAGTAAAAGAAAAAAGATATATGATGTCAATAATATATTATTTAATAATTACTCCACTAGATAATGTACTAGTACAAATAATAACACGAATAATATTTGCACGATAAGCATTTTCAATAATTTCTCTTTCATCCATTGTTAAACCTAAATCATTAAAATATATATTCAATTAATATATAATGAAGAATTTCTTTTTACCAGCATGATGAAAAGCAATACCCATTGGTATTGAACAAGCAAGATCAGTATCTAAACCAGCCGGCTAAAAAGAAAAATAAATAACTAATATAAAATTTTATCTAATTTTTAATTTTATTTTTCAGTCTATATTACAGTTCGTCGTAATTGTTCAATAATATCTTCAAGTTTTGTTTTATCAAATGGATTTATTTGTTTATTTTCAATAATATATCGAAAATTTTTTGCTAATAATTTTGCTAAAACTTCACACCAATGTTTTGTTGAACAAAAAACTAATACACTACGACAATTATGTTCAATAACATTCCATATTATTTCTGTTACACCTTCATTATCACCTTGATTCCATTGATCAGATAAATGAAGTTGACGTATTGGTAAAAATTGTTTATTATATAAAATTGATTCAATTTTAATATATTCTTCAAGTGGAATTGGACGAAATATTGTTTCATATATTTCTGCATTAAGCCATTGTCCTAATTGATTTAAATTAGGTATTGTTGCACTCATACCAATAATTTTTACAGAATTAATAGTTGTTTTTAATTGATTATAATAAAGTATTTTACTTAATAATAATTCAAGTAAATAACCACGATTTAATTCACCTATCCAATGTAATTCATCAACAATAATAATACCAATTTCATTTAAATCATTATGATTTGATAATAAACGATTTATTATACTATTAGCTTTTTCAATAGTACATATTATAATATGACTATTAGAAAATGATTGATGAAAATCATTTGTACCAGCATAAGATGCAATATGTAAATGAAGTGATGAAAAAAGTTTCTAAAATTATTTAATAAAATAAAATTGAATATAATTTTAAAAAAGAAAGCTTACTCGAAAATAATTTGTTTTTTCTTGAACAATACTAACATAAGGTTCAATAAATAAAGCTTTTCGTTTTGTTTCAAGAATGGATTTAATTAAGAGTAATTCAGATACAATTGTTTTACCTGCTGAAGCTATACAAAAAATAAAATTTATTAGAAATAATATATTATTAAACATATTAACCTGGAGCAGAAAAGATAAAATTTTGTTTTCCTATATCGAAATAGAAAAGAAAAGGAAACGATTATTTGAATAGAATTAAAATAAATAAATATATATACCACTTGCACTTGCTTTTTCAAGACATTCAGCTTGCCAAGAAAAAAGATGTGTTATACCAGAACGTTGATAACAAGCAATAATGGCTGGTGGTAAATTTAAATCGGTTAGAGGTTTAGAAGGTTTTTCTTAAAAAAATATTAAATTTAGTTTTCTTTTTTTTTTTTTGATTAAAAGAAACAAAAATTTACCAGCTACTGGTGGTTGAGTAGGTCCAGAGAAAGATGTTTCTGTAACTGCTGCTAATAATGAATCACTGAGTGAATCCATCAGAAATGAATCGGATTTGGCCATTCGTATCTAAAATAATTAATTCAAATTTACCGCTGAATTTTCTTAATAGAGCAATAGATTATTGATGGACAACAAAAGATAATAAAGACTTTCTTTCTATTGGTTATTTGAAATTCTTATGATACTATACGGATCTGTTATATGACTCATTGAAAACAGCTGTTCGTCATTGATGAATTATTCGCGAAGTATTTATCTCATTGATATCTTTAACATTCAAAAAGAATGTTAATCATCTTTAAAATATCTATCATTATATAATTTGAATGTGTAACATCAAATACGTTATACATTATTTGTATCAGTTTCTTTGAACCTGTTAGAATCTTCATTTATAACGATGGAAGTACGGACGCAGCAGTAATACGAGGAAAAAGAAATCGGTGAAGTTGAATGACTTGGACGATATTTATTCGACTGTTGAGATTTCGAGTCATTATCATCTAGAGAACAATGAGATCAAAGATGGAATCGGTTGATGTTTTTTTCGAACCGAACCGAACTGAGTTCAAACGAGGCAAAATTTATCATAAGTAAATTAAGATATTAGAGTTTTATAAAGATATTTTTGTTACATGTTCAAGTCTCTATTATTTATTTATATGCAATGGCAGTGGAGCGTCATTAAGCCAAGTGAGGTTCATAATATTTTTTTCTGCTGTTAAATTTTAATCAAATCATCAAGGAGAATATAAATCTTCCTTTGATTGAACCTCAATGGAAACTGAAACGGTCAGCATGAAATAAAAATGATTAGGAAGTGTAAAAATAGTTTTCTCTGTTTATTCTTTGATATATTATCCAGGAGTTGCAAATTTAATATCTGAGAACAGAAACTGATAAATCACTTCAGGCAGTTTTCTCGTTAGTCTAATGTTGTATTTATACGTTAATAATTTATTGTTCCAATAAAAACTATTAATAGTAGAGAAAACAGCTATAAAAAAAAATTAATTTTGTACAAATTTTTTTGCAAAAATTTGTATCAGTAAGACAGTACAGATCTTGCACATATCATCGAACCAAAATATAGTTTGTTAATCGTTTTTCTGCATGCATTCTAAAGAATTATTGATTAACAAATTCATCTGATTTATGTGCATTAGATGATAATTTATGGAATGCATTGGCTGAAGCTAGGAAATAGAACTACATAACAACAATGGCAACATTAATAAACGAAATAAAACATTCTACTTATAAAATTTAAAAAGAAAAAATTTTTTATTTCTATTTGATTAAATAAGGGTTTCGATCAAGTGGACAATACAAAAAAAATTTAAAAAGTACTAATAGTAAAATCCGTTATCGCTTATTGATCATGTTCTCATTATAACTATATGTTGATAAAACTTTGTCTTCAGTTACAAACATCAGAATAACTGATGAGGTTTAATTCATATAGGAAGTTAAATACAACCGCATTTTGTCGAATCAAATTCTGTAAGAAGTCCATATTTTTCCACTTTAGGATCAAATGGTTCTTCAATAACAATAACCCATTTGACAATTTGTGAAGCTGCATCTTTAATAGCAAATTCATCACGATTATCATGCTCATGAATCATATAACACGTATCATAATCAGCTTGCCATTTTGCATAATGAACATAATCGTATTCCTTAGCATCAAATCTTGAATGACTTTTAGTTATAACTTCTCGGTCAATTTCATAGACTTTTCCCATACGAATTTCAGCAATAATATGAGCACCACCAGTACTTTTTGCTTTTCCAATTGTTCCTTGAATCGATCGAGCAAAATATACTCCTGCACCAAGCCATCCACCACTACCAGGTCGAAATTCACTATGAGCAATAGCAATGGCAGATTTCGGATCAGTAGTATGAAAACCAATGTAATGAGGCTGATTATCTTTTTCCTGGGATTTAAAACAAGGCAATTTGCTATTATTTGGCACAGCATCTGGTGGTGGTTTAGGAATATCTCGCCAACGATCTTGTGGTTGATAATCACCTGAATGAAAAACTGTAATATGATCAAGTGTTCGTTTGTGACACGGTTGATCAGTACATGGTCGATCGCCTAATGTTCTTGGATCACGATATTCTCCAACCATATGATATGGCAAATATCGTTCATGTTTTTTCGATCGGAAACACTCTGTATCATCGTTAGGTGTATAATGCCACCAAACACAATAACGATATAAATCTAAACAAAGTGTATTAAATAAAAATACCAATGAAATAGCACAAACAACAGCAAGAGTTTGACCATTATCGTCGGTAGAAGGAGCCGATGCATAAAGTGCAATAGCCACTATACGTAAAATAAAAAAGAGACAAAGTAAAGCAAAACGCATTTGAAAACGAAGTCCTGGTCTTGCTTTATAGCAAGGACAATTACAATCCATTAAAAGAAAACGACGAAGACCTTTACTTCGAAATAGTTTCCGTAAAATACCACTGGTATTAATGTCATCACTTGTTCGACCTTGTTGTCGATTATGTGCATTAATACAAAAAGCACAAAGTTTAAACAATATAACAAGAATAATTACAACAACAAATAAACCTACTAATGTAGGTACAATCGAACTAATCCAATCAATAATAAATGCAGCCACATATTTACCACTGTATTGTTTAGTTGTGGTATTTGTTGAAGAAGCAGGTGAAAAGAAGAGTGCTATACGTACAATACCCAAAATCATTTCTAGAAAACCAGTTAAACCCTGTAAATATGGCAGACCTCGATAAAGCCATGAACAATGCCAGCAACACATTCTTGTTAAATCTTTCTGTATAATAAAAAAAAAATGTTCTTTATTCTTTTGCTTGCAACCAAATATAAATATTTTTATTTGTTGCTGAAGTAACCGACTAGAGAAAGAATAAAAATGGTATTATTGAAATTTTCCAAGAAAAAACTCAAATTTTTGTTAACAACAAAATAACAATTTAAACACGAGAAAGACCAAGAATAACAAAAATTTATTCCATTTAAAAATATTTCTCGTTTTACCAGTTGTACATCTGTCAAGTACTTCTTTTACAATTTAACAGTCCAAAAAAATGAAATTATATGTGAAATTAAATTTCATTATTTTTATTAATAAATAATAAAATGATCAATATAAAGTTTGTTTCAATCATTAATTTTAATTAAAATTTTTGATTGCAATTGTTGTAAATATAATTTTAAGTTTTAATCACCTCTTTTTTATAGTATCAAAATTTGTATTTTTTCGTTGTCAAAAATAAAGTAAGGGCAAATAGTTCGCGACATTTTTCATATAGATATAAGTTAGATAGAAAACTTATGAGAATTTTTTTCAGTAAATTATACCACAATATCCATATGACTGCTTATTTTATAGTCGCAGTTTTTGTTTTTCAAGACAAATTTTTGAGCGGCCATATGAAAAAACGATATATTTTCTTCCTACAAAATGAATTCACTCCTTCTTATTCCATCTTTTTATAATTGTCCTTTGCAAATTGTAGAGTTTTTCACATTGCATCTTGTGGTATAATTTATTGGAAAAAGTTCTTAGAAATTTTTCTATTTACAACGATATGAAAAAATGTCGCAAAATTTTTGTTCTTACCTTATTTATATGGATTGAAAAAGAACGAAAAGAAAATGAATGAAGGACATTAGTAAAAGAAATTTGAAATATAATTTTATTCTTCATTGCTATTAAATGAAATTCATCTTTTTGACACATGACGAAAAACGAATAAATTCACTTTACAATTGATACTTTTATCGAGTAAATTAATTAATTTAATTAATTCAAATATTTATTGCTATTAATTTAGTATTAATATCATTAACAAATGAAATAACTTGTATAATATGTTCTAGTCAAAATAGTTTAGCTTGTAATGATCCATTTAATTCAACAAGTGTATCTTATTTATTATTATCAGGTTATACTTACTGTCAAGTAAGTTATTACACTTTAATAATCATCTTTAGATTATAAATACATAGAAAAATATTTTTGCAAATGGGCTTGTAATACGATTTGGTGGTTCGACTTGTTTAACATCAAATAATCGTGGAAATATAACGTCTTATTGTTTTTCAGATCGAGATTTTTGTAATAATGCACAAAATTTAACAATATCATTGTTTTCAATCATATCATTTATGATTAGTCCTATGTTTATTAAGAAAATTTTTTTTAACTAAATACTATCCTAAAGACTGCTTTCATCGTCAAGAAAAAAAACTCATTTTTATTCGAAGTTTATATTTAATTTCATCTCCTGTTTGTTTTATTAGAATAATAAAAGTGGTTACTATTCAAAACGAAAAAGAAACATCTTGAATTTATTTCATAAGAAATTAATGAAATTTTTAATTCATCGAGATTTTTATTCTAGAGACTTTTTTTTTTGAATATTTAATAAATCAACAAATCTAAGAGAGAAACTAATAATGGCTCAATAATATTATATACTAATGAGAAACTATGTTATGTTAAATGACTTGTGGTTTGAAATATTGTTTTTTCTTTCGATCTGATGAAAGAAAGAGAATCATTTTCACGTTGTGTTGACATTAGAAAATAAAACAAACATTATGTTGAGACAGGATTACACAACAGCATTCAATTAGTTTCGACATGTATTTGCAGACATTATAATCCTATCATTTATACAGTTTTGATAAGATGAATTTTTATTTCCAACAAACGTAAATAAACGAAATCTCGATTTTCATTTTGAATATATATATAATATAGATAAAACTATTCACAATAATCATTAATCAACTAAACTTAGAATAGGAGATAAGCATTTAATCAAGGTCAAAGGTTTAAGCAGTCTAGAATTTTAATACTATTACAAAATCTAGAAAGAGAAAAATCTGTTGCTGTGCATAAAGTATATATGGATTGTCAATTGAGATTACTTGCATTGTATTCAAATTATTTTTCAACAAACGCATATAAGATAACAGATATATTGGATAATAAAGAATATCAAACTCTTCCAAATTGTATGATTATTTTTTTTAAAAACTAATTCGATGAAAATATAAAATTAAAAATATAAATTGAATCGGTATTATCAAGAAACAGCTTTTAGGCATCTAGTCATAAGGGTATCTTAATTGTATCCGCTATATTTTTCTGTAGATAAGTACAAGATAATAGATACAGATAACTTACAATGCTTTTTGAATAGTATAAACTCATTGGGAGGACTTTCAAATTGTCTGTTAGTCATTATTATGACTAGTTATTTAAAAATGATGATCAGTTCTGTTTTCTGGTCAAGAACTATCAAACATCTAATTTTCACAGCTCATTAGAGGTTATGTGATGCGCATAGTTCTCATTGAAAAGCAAATCGTTATCTAGATACATTCTCTTGTTTCAGTACTACATTTCTGACAATTGCAAAACTGATCTTCGTAATCAATGTGATCGACTTTATGTTCCAATTTTTTTAAAACTTTGCAAAAGTAGAAGCATGTAGTTATTTCTGAAAACACAGAGTTGAAAACTGACTCTTTCGATGATCACTCTGTTGATCAAATTCTCGATTTTTGAAAATTAGAGCGAAATCTTTTATTTAGTCTGGTTTGAAAAAACAGTGGATCGTTATGCAAAAATTTTCTCGGCCGCATTCATTAATTATCTATAGTTAAAGCAAAAAATGATAATTTGATAGCTATTATAGTGAAATAAAATTACAATGAGTGTTAATAAATATACTACTAAAGTCTTTATTTAATGATAAAGGAAATCGATAATTTATTACGCTTCATATGTTATCATAACGCGAAAAGGACGCAGTGCAATGCCTGACGAAGAATCTGTGGTTGGCGTCGTAATATAAATGTAACCACCATTAGAGTAACAACCGTAGTAAATTGTTGATGATATAGCACTAGGATAAGATGGAAGCACTAAACTATTCCATGCGTCTTCGACCAGTACAGAAATAGACCAAATCTTTGATTCGTTTAGGCCATGTGCGAATTTCGCTAGAACTACTGCACCTGATCCTAGGTAGCCTTTGTACAGTTGTGAACGTAATGGAGCTGTTGTTGATGAAAGAATTCGTAAATTTCTTGAATTTATGTCTTGAGTAATGCCCTTATTGAAACCTATAATAAATCCAAAATATAAAGCCATTATATCCTGAAACAATCACCAATAGTGAAAAAATACGAAGTGTGTTATTCACTCGTACATGAACGTCTACTTCCAGATCTTATTGATTATGTTGATGGTTTATATGACTCAGTGTTATAACCGTTGTTTTCGTTTCTATATGCAGAAAAATCTGGAGGAAACGAGAATAATATACAGATTCATATTATGGTTTTTGTCAAAAGAATTTTTTTGTCTTGAGTTTAGAATTTTTATCAATTTTCGGATATATATATTAACAATAACAAAATTATTCGTTAATATAAATCAATTTTACTTACAAACTAATACTACCACAATCATACAAGCCAAAATGAATTTCATTATTTGTCGCCGATCATTTGTCTCTTTTTTTATAAAGAAAATTTATTTACTTTATATTTCCATGTGCCACAAACCGCTTTATATATACAGACATTTCTTTTTGTTGCGCTAAATCAACCATGATTTATTTCTTATTTAATTGTTACAACTAAATTTTCGTCATTCATCTCTTTCTACCAAAATTAATGCCATATTATTTCGTTAATTCCATATGACTTGTTTCTTATATTTTATTGCACAAAAGTAATACACTTATATATATATATGTATTTTTCTCATGTATTTGAATATGCGCATATTTTACGATGTGTTCCAGATTTCGGGGATTCTTTTCGTAAACAAATACTTGAGTATTCTTGAGTTATATGCATGAATAACAACAGCGTAATTAACAAGGAAGTCGGCTTGAATTGAGCAGAACCTCTGATAAGGACCTGGACGGTGAAGGCTTTCTGCTGAAAGAATATCACCATTTTTCAAAAAGTATTCAAATTCCATGAAATTGACGGATTTAAAGTACAGAGAATGGTTTATGTTGGTATTTTTTGTTAGACAAAAAAGATAATCAAAATGAGTTGATAACAACACGTTTATCTTTCTAATAATATAGATCAAATGGACGTAGTCAGTCATATTACGACAATCATTATCAATATTTATTGGAAATTTCAAATTAAACATTAAAAATGGGCAATACCAACACATCTTGAATCTATTCAATTAGAATGTGTTCCAAAAACGAGGAAACAAAAAGAAAACAGCATTGGCAGTTATTAATAATTCGTTAAATGAACTGAAAAAAGGTTTTCATCTATGAAATTTTATTTATCGAAAACCTCTTGATTTTGAACCATGGTGTATTGATAAGAATAAAAACATTCATAGAATAACACATTAAATAAATTTTTTCCGACCTCTAACTTGTTAACTTGTTTAAAAAGTAACATCGATAGACAAAAACAAACATGAATAAATTCTCAATTGAAACTTTGTAATTGATGCGATAATAATCATAAATTATGGGAATAAAAATAACATCACTATGATAGAACACATATTTTCACTGATTATTCATGTCCATCTGTCCAGTTCTATGCTCCACAGATGCTTAACCATTCTTATCAAGCAAATATTGTGAATATGGTGAAAGACTTGAAATTGAAGAAAATAACTTAGTATATTATCAATAATACACAGCCAATATTAGAGGTGATTTCTTTGGTCTACTTTTGTTACTTCGACGTCAACATTGCATCGTACGTTTGTTCTTACAATTATAGATGCTAAGAGAGAATCATTTTCTTTGTCAACAAGCATATCTAACTATTCATCCAATTGATCAGTCTTATTTTCTAATTCATTATCACTCGCAACATTTTAACTACTCCTTGCATCATATTCTATTCAATAATACGACCATTTTAAAAGTTAGCAATTTAAATATTTTGATAATAATTATCAACATCAATATTGAAAAGATTATATAATTTAATTTACTACCTTCCTCATTTTCTCGCAGGATAACAATATCAGTTTGTATTGTTATTTGTTCAATCAATGCTTATCAAAAGAGATCGCTATTAAAATTTCAATTTCATTTAGTTGTATATTTAATTCTTGGAAACGATGTATTAAATGATTATAACAAAATATTTGTAAAACAATCTTCATATCTAATGACGTCTCTTTTCTTTTCTACGTATGATACATCGAGCTTTTCTGGTTTTGGTTTCCACATATTAAATAAATATTCTGATAATAGAGTATATGTATGCGTTGAAGAATGAAAGTATCCAACAAAAGTTAAAAGAAAAGAAGATAATACATTGTGATAAATGATAAAACAAGGCATTTCAAAAGTCAAACTACATTCCAAAACGTTTGAATTTCTTTGCCATCCTTTGACTAAATCGGATGATCTTTTTATTATTGATAAAAGAGTATTTATAGTTCATATTCATAAGAAGAACGTTGAAAAATACTACCTTGAAGTATCATCACTGACTCAATAAGCACTTTTAGTCTTTCATAAATTATCGAAAGCCATATACAAGATCATAGATGCCGTACAGACCATCATAAACAAACCTTTAAAATGTGCTGAATGAAAATACATGCAAATAAGCAAAATCTATGAAAGTGAATATACTACACGTTAAACATTTACAACGATGGTGTAACCATGATATTATGATTAAGCTAGTAAATAAACACGTGAAGTGAAGAGTAAATTTTTAATGTATTAAGTGGCTCTTGAAACACTCTGTATAAATATTCGAATAAATCGATGATGAAGCATGTCTAATAAGTTTAAATAAAATTTAAAAATAACGTTAAAATAATTGAGAATGAAATTCTTTTATCTTTATCCAAATTTTAATACAAAAATATAAGCAAAAAAAATTTTTGTTCTTAATGTTATACGATCTTTACTGAAATGAATATTGAGGGAAATAATTAAGTTCATATTTAAAATTTAATTAATTAGTTGAATAATGATTATAAATTTCTTTATCTAGATAATCGATTATTAAGTGGACTACAATCATTCATAATTCGATATAATTAATATAAAGAATGTATGCTTTCGTAACATTAGAAAACAAATATGCACAACTTTGTACTATATTGTCTTCGGAACTGCATGATTTTCAATATTCTTCATTAATTTTAAAAAATTTATAATACAGTTAACGTATAAGACTTTTATTTATCATCTATATTAGATGCACGTAATACATAAAAAACAAGAAACAAGCGAAATGATAAACAATTTCATATCTGACAAAACTGATAAATCATAGAATTTTCAATGTATTTGCATAAGTTTGCAAAACATTTGATATATGTTCAATACCTGATGCATTTGGATGTAAACCATCATTTGATACATGTATTGATAAATCAAATTTTAATTTAATAATTGTAAAACGTTTTGATTTAATTTGTTTTTTTCGTAAATTTTTTAATTTTTTATTATATTTTCTAATACGTTTACGTATTGATTTTCCACCATTATCACCATATGTTCGATAAAAAATACTTGTTTTTGTACGTTCTGGTACAGTACATATACCAATTGTATCTAAATAAGAATATTTTCGATAAATTAATTGAAGTAATTTTTCTAATTTAATTATTGTTGATTGAGATTTTTCACGTGCTAAATTATTTGTACCAATCATAATTACTAAATGTTTTTGATTTAAGAATAATGATTTAAAATTATCTTGTTTAATTAAATTTATTAAACGATCAATGGTACAACCACCAATTGATTCAATATATGTTTCAACTGATTCACGTGATGTTGTAGTTGGTTTTTGAACATGGTGTAGTAGAGAATCACCAATTAAAAGCATCTAAAATAATTATTTAGTATGATGATGTAAGATATATATTTGATTAAATAAAAACCTAATCAATAGTGATTAACATGCTTTCATTTTTTTCAAGAAATGAAATCTTGTAGAGAATCTATTA
>JAJEKB010020503.1:0-59672 GCA_022393335.1 Macrotrachela quadricornifera | reverse complement strand
TAATTACTTGTATAAATAATTAATATTGTGTAGGACTTCATTATATCATTGTTAAGTGCACATCAAACAGAAATTTTGTCTTGCCTTGATAGTTTTTACAATTATTCACAATTTTTATTGAATCGATTATATACATTAAAGATTTTCCTTGATGTGGTCTGCTTGTCATGGACGAATAACTGCTGTCAGAGTGACATATATATAAAGTGTTAAGTACTGTTTTAATATGTTTTTACAAGGTGAGGAACAAATTGCTAATTATCAACAACTGCAATCAAACATAAGCGCTTACCTTTTCACGTATATATATATATCGTTAAAATAGCTTCTAAAGAAGCAGTTTTTTCATATAGAAATAACTTTCTTCGAGCAACTGAAGAAAAATTCGAACAATTATTAATTTTCTTCTTCACCTCATCATTGTCTTTGATTATATTTGTAGAAGAAATCTGGTTGAAAGTATGCACACAACTATTCATGTTGATGGTGCAGCAATAGGCCAACTTCCACCTTCAAAATCGCCCCCAATGTAAGTAATAATATTAATTATGTGTGAGAAACTTCCAAGCGTACTTTAGAAGTATAGAACAAGGAGTCTATGAGCTTCTTTTATTTCATATTGAATTTTTTGGAAATAAGAATATTTCTTCTCTGTACAAATGGTGGGGAATCAGAGGATCTTGCAACAACAGGCCCTGGGGAAAGTACTGAGTTCAGAGAACCCATGTACTGAGAAAGCCTCAATAGAATACCCGATGCGGGTACTTCGAAAGTTCTCAGTAATTATACTGATATAGTTACTGTATTAGGTACCCATAGCGATGTATTTACTGCACAAGTCCTTGTATGGGTATTCGCGTCTGTAATTTTACTGAGAAATGCCGTACAGGATACCTTAGATTTATCGCATTCTGTGTAGCAACTGATCACTCACTGTTTTCTTTTACATATGCATCTTCATATAATCAACTCGATAAAACATAAAAGATTAATGTTTTTTTCTAGATTATTTCTTGACTATCGAATAATTCAGAGCATGCCAATCTCAATAATAAATTGAATGAGGACTACTTTTATGTGGTCTAATAGCGATCTGACCAAATCAAGTTCGATCAGATACCAGTATTTGCGTTTTCAGAATTGAAAAAATAAAATAAAATAAAATGAAATAATGTTATAAGTTTCTTTAAGAGAAACAAAAATGAAGTACCTTAGAATTCCTCGAACATACTAGTAGTAGGGTACTTTTTCAGGTACCCTGCACTTAGTACACTCCCTAGGGACATCATATAGATTCTTTCTTGCCGCTGATTCTTTATAAAGCATTGATAAGTTTATCATAGTACATATATAATGCATAGTGTATGTATCAGTATGAAGCATACATCACTTTTTCCATGACCCATTCTAAGCCGATCCGATTCAAGGTGGAAAATTTTTTCATTGACCTAGTCAAAGGTCAAACATCATTTTTAGCCAAGTACAACATAGAGTTTAAAAATCGTTTCAGCTCTGATCAACGATTCCAGGCTTCAGAAATAATCGGATTTCATTGAAACCAATAGAAAAAACACGAGAAACGTCATCGTACCGCACAGAGGAACATACTGAAATAAAATATGTTGTATGTGTCGCACTTTGCGACACATTCTGAAAACATGGTTCATATATCTACCATACATCAAATATTAAATTTCTTTTCTAACAAGATTGTGATTCATTTATTTCGCAATTTAATTATTGCTTTTTTGAAAACTCAAGGAGATCAGATCTTAAGATCTGTCCATCCTTTACGCGATTCGATGTCCGTAAGACCACTTCAGGGTAGTCCTTTCTCAATCAGTAATTGAGACTGACATTATCTCGACAAATAAATAATCGAGAAATAATTGTAAAAATATAACTAACAAAGGAAGATCCTTACACACTAAGATAAAATATGTTGCATGTGTCGTCCTTTGCGACGCGATGTACGACATGAGGTGCTCGTTGCGACATATTTTATTCACCAGGCTCACGACACATCTTTGTGCGACACATCCAATGCAATTTTCGGCGTGTGGATTTTTTCTTTTTTCGAAAATCACATTATTATTTTTTCTTAGTTTAATTTGAATTAGTAGTACCTATTCTTGTATCCGAAGACAATCAGATAGGCAGATCTGACCGTTCAGAAATCCTCAGATGTCGACATAACCGCTTTGAGGCAGTCCATTCTTGATCAGCAAGCGACCTCTCGAGATATTTTCGAATTTACAAATAATCGCAAAACATCTGAAAAAAGATACAGAAAAATGTATAAATTTAGTACGTTGAATTGGCTCGATTATATGTATCTTCACGGGCGAAATAAAACGGTGAATGAATAGTTGCCATATATCCTACGACATATCAAACTATTTGGCAGAGAAAATAGGTAAATTGTCGAATGGCTACAAACATGCGTAGTATATTGAATTTGACATTCACAATTTTTTAGGAAGACTAAAATTTCAAAATCATTTGTCTTGTTAAACATTCTTAAAATATTATGTTTGGAATAAACATGAAAAACTGAGTTAGAAAATGGTATTTGATTAGATTTATACCCTAGAAAAAGTTCGAAGAAACTTGCATGATATAACAACTTGGTTGTGCTTTATAGCCTGTATATTTGAGTACTCTGATACACCTATTTAGTCTATTATAACAAGGGATAAAAACAAATATCTTATCTTATTAGAAGTGTTAGATTATGGACCACACACATACCTATATAGTTTTTTAGATTCTGTTTTATTATTGAGGCAATTGAATTGTCTCCACATTCGATGGTAATATTAACCAAAACAAATATAAAATGTCTTCGTATTTGACGGTTCCTATTATTAAAATTCATTCAACAAACGATATAAATAATATAATTGAAATCATTATTAGAAACTGCATTGAATCGCATTTATTTTAATAAAAAAACTGCTTTTGACGGAAAACGAGTGTCTGGTTGCCCAAGATGAACTTTTTTATAAGATTTTGCCTTTATCCTTTCAAAGATCGGTACTTTGTGGAAAAAATTGTTAAGTAAATCGTAGCAATAGAAATCATTGAATACGAGCACTTTTTATATCGTTTTCTGTATAGGGTAAAGTAGCAAACAGTCGAAAACCAAATGTCGAAAATTAGAAACCTTTAAAAATCTGAGTGAAAAAATCTTTTCCGAGTTTTGACCATTGGAATATAAAATGACATGTACGCACAGCACAGTATGAGAGTGAAGGTAAAATCTTTGACCAAATGGGATTCGAACTTTCGACATTTTTACTTCCGATACTTTTATCTTCGATCTTTAATTAATAAATTCCTAATATTATGATCGAACAAAGAAAATATTCAACTTTCTCAACAATAGAACAGAATCTAAAGAAATTAAATAGGTACTGGCATATGAATAGGTGTAAAAAATTTCATTGGTTCTGTTGAACATAACGTCACTATAAGTCAATTGAATTATCCGATTTATTCATCAGAAAACACTGGAAGAATTTGTAAGACACATAATAACTACTTTACCTGTATTGCCTTTCTCAATTTGCTAGGCCATGAAAGCATTTGAACATCCAGAAATCTCTACATATAACAAAAATTCATGTTAGAAGGATACATTCTTCTTCTCAGACATATCTTTCATATTTCACATCTTTTTTTAGGCAATGGCAAGCCATAGCAAGGCAATACGCGCCATTGATAGGTCTTTGTTGCGTTTTGACTGTGCTTTTTACGATTGTAGCGATAATTGTTGTGGCCCTCATACCGGTGTATCTTTCCAATAGAGAACTTAACGGTACTAACCCAAATGCAAGTACGCTTTTTTTTATTCTTCTTCACATCTGTTTTGTATTGGAGCATTGGTTCTTAGGTTTAGCTTTACTTATTCTCAAGTATCAATCCAATATAACGAATGGAAACGCTTTAACTGCCACCAGTTTGGACGAATTAGGGAATAATGTAAGCTATCTGTCTTTTTTTATTTTTTATCTCATTTTTTTTACATATCTTTAGTTTATGAATGCAGTGCAGCGTTCAAGAATCACCGTTAATAGTGCTCAATTTATTTCACAATCACAATCGGGCGGTAAAAAAAAGCGACAAGCAACAGGGTAAGTAACGATAGTAGCTACGGTTTGTTAAGTTATTTGTCTTCTTGGAGAGTAGACGATATTTTTCCTTGTACCTATTTTTAAAAAATCGCCATATACCTGTATTTTTCTTCTTAAAAACAATTCTTTTTCTATTGTTTAATTTCCTCTTGGAGTGAAAAGAATAAAATCTTCGCAATTGAACAGAAATCAAGTGTTATAAAAGATAGTCTATATGTAACTATTCTTCATGAGGAGATGTTCCGAATAATATTGACTCCGAATATTTCAATCATTTTCTCTCTTTTTCTCAATTTTCTCTTGTTTCTCATTTTTTAAAAATCAACCTATGATGTTGCATTCTTTTACGTTTCTTAGGTGAGTAAAGATTCTTAATTGCCTGTTTTTCTTATATATATAGTTCTTTTTTAATGATAAGTTACGCAAAACAGTATATATTTGTTGCATAAATTTAACTTCGAAACTCGTCTATATGCCAGCATTACTTGATTTTACACAGTTTATTATCAAAAATAGGATACTTACAAAATTATAAATACATCTCATATATTTAAAATAGAAAAAGAGGAATTTGCAGCTTAATCTGTTTCCTGTATTCATATGAAGAGATAGGAGTAGTTATATGAGATTGAATTCAAAAGAACTTTGTACAATAGTCATACTCCTATGGAGTTAAATGAAAATGGAACAGTAGAGATTTGAAGAAAGACGGCATATAGAAAAACAATACAAGCTTATTGTATTGAAATAATTTTTTAATAGAATCATTGGTTGATAATACACACAGTACTAATAGTCAAATACCATATAATTCGTTAGCTGTTGCTTTCGAAAAACCTAGTGGATCGTTTTCTATATTTCTTTTCTAGGAACGAGAAGGAGATGAACTTGTTATTTCTATTTTAGAACAGATACAAGCATAACAGGAGATTTCTTCTACATGTCAATATTCATCAAATTGTTCTTTGGATGTTATGCACAATCTTGCAAGGAAAAACTTGTTACCAGGGATAAAAACAACATTGGTAGTGTTTATCCCGATATAGTATTACCAATTCGATTAATTAATAATTCAATATTCCCTGCTCGACTGAAATTCTTATCATTTGAACAATCGATACCAGGTAAATCTTTGAATTATTTATTCAAAGTAAAGCAAGTAAGATCATGAAATATTTTTAAACGTGTTACGTACTGAGGATAAATCCCATGTTATTGGTCGAAAAACATTTAGTCGACATAGCATTTCGTATAAGAACAGTTTAGCGATGGAATATACTTCAACAAACTATTGTGTTGACAATAATTTGTCGATGATCTCACTGTCGACAAAATGCAATTCGACTAATAACATACTTACCCTGAGAATACTGGAATCTTAAATAATAATTCAAAGTCTATCAATATTTGCGAGTTTGAAAATTTTTTTCGTACAGATATAGAATACAAACTAATCATGACATTATAAGATGAATAACTAGGATGCTGAAAAAGATTTCCGAAAACAGTTACTGTTATATAAGTAAATGAAAAACTAGCGGTTTGCCAACATAAATGATATTGATTAGAACTTCGTTCATTTCCATAAAAACTGATCTCTCCTCACGCACATTCAAACGATGTGAAAATTCCAGGCTATGTTGGCACTATAGTAAAGAAGCTATGATAAAATCTTCAGCCTTATACTATAACCTTTGCGTGATATATTCATCAAATACGGGATAGAAATAGCTGATTTGATATTCAACATTTCTTTGTCCAGACTCATTTTATATATTTGTTTTTGTTTGTTCAAACCAAGCTTGAATAAAGAAAAAACGAAAAGAAAAATTCTTTTCGTTTTAAAATGCCTATTTTTTTCTATTAGAAGTTAGTAAAAATCATAAAAACTTTTGAAGAAACAAGGCATCAATAGAAAACTTATGCTGTTTGCGAAAGATTTAGGAACATGCTATCTTCCAATGTGTTTATTTTCATATCATGGTTTCTAGCAAAAATAGACTTTTTTCAAAAAAGAAAGCCTTTGGAAGATTCTTTCTATTCCAATCATGATGCTCTTTATTTTTGTTTTCAATGAATCGTAAAAAAAACTGCTATGTGAATCTTTTGAGAAAAACAATTGCACTGAGTGACTCATAAGATAGTTCGGTATATTCTGATAGAGCTTAAAACTCTTTATAAATGTATATATTCTTCTCTTACTTTGCATTTATGGACTGAAAAATAATAAATCTAAAGAAACTCAAATTTTTTATTAACACTTTTCTTTTCACTTTAACGTTATTATTACTATAAAAATAACTCTTTCAACAGGCAATTGTATATTATAATAAAGATTGAAATTCTCTACCATCATGAATCTTTGAAGCAAAAGATGATCGAGAAAAATAATAATATTCGATTTATTCTTCCATACATAAATACGAAGCAAGATAAAAATGTATACGATGATGAAGAATTTTAAGCTTTATAAGAATGGATATTCACTTTTCTCAAAAGGTGATTTTATAATGAGAAAAATTTTAAGAAAAAACTAATTTTCACGAAAGAGACAAAAATAAATTTGTAGGAATCTGGGCATGAGGATGTCTTTATTGCACCCATGGTTTTTTTGATAATGAATAGCTCTAAACCAAAACGTAATTAAAGAGAGTGATAAGAAAACCCCACAAACTTTCAGAATATGTAATTACTTTTGAAAAAAATGCTTCTTTTATAGTGAAGATATATTCAAAATATAGACAAACTATTTTCTTTCGACTATGAACCATTCAAACTGAGTCTAGTGACTTGCAAAACACTATATGAAGTTAATACTTAATTCTATTTTATTATTATCATAATATGAGTACGAAAGAAAGATAGATAGATTCAAACGAAGATTAATTATCATGTAGGAATACAGAGTTTGAAATTTATGTAAGAAGTATCAATAAAATATGACTAGCTTAGTAATATAATTTGTTCTTTAAACTTGTATTTATAATGAAATTGCTTGATTAGAATTTACTATTTTACATAGCATGCATCTTAAATGAGAGATCTGTAGTCACTATAACTGGTTAGCTCAATTATAAATAAATTTGTTTATCATTCGTAAGTTCAACCATTATTTCTAATCTGATAATAAAATACGGCAGATTAGTTTCAAGCCAAAAATCTACCTAATCTAGATCTAAAAATTATCTATTGATTAGGTTTGAGTCTAAGATTGAATCAATGAATGCTATTTTAAAAAAAGCAATCAATTATGGCTTGATCTCTATAAGACTGCCATCATGATTGTCTGAGAAGTTTGTATTTTATGTTAATCACAAAACACAAATCATCGAAAAGAATCGATCACCAGATTCAGGTTGAAAAAAATGCGTTATAATTCAGAGTATAGGATGGATCCCACTCTGAATTCAGAAATTTTGTATCCAATGGACCTATAACTGATGACTTTGAGTAGTTTCAAAACCTTATCAGTGATGCTTATTGAAAAGAATGTAACAACAGCAACCAAAAAGATTATCAATAGTGATGAGAAATATGCGAAACTATTTTGTTCGATTATCATGCGAAAAAAATTCTTGCTTCATGACGCTTATGAAGAGGCTGCTGATTAAAATTTTGCAAACTTAATTTTTTATTTTGATATCCTTATCATTTGACAGATTAAAACGTTACTACAAAGGTGAGCGAGAGTGGTTTTCACTGACTATATGATATTCTGATAGAAAGAGCCTCCAATCCAATAGTACAAATATTTAGCAAAGAAAAATATCACCAATCAATTTCTGTCATATTTAAAGCCGTATTGAACAAAAAAAAAACGAATGTCTCACTTACTTGAGATCATATACACAACTACAGAACATGAATATTTAACATACTATCTAAAGTCAAATATAAGTAATCAAGAAGCAAATAGTTTTCCTTTAATTTGATAATAACTTTTATCCCTGAAAGTACTAACATGATTACAGAAATCTACACTATTCAAAATTTTGATCCTTTCTTTAATAAATGACTATTAAAACTTTTACTTTGTAGAGACCACTGTTTCATCTAGCACAACACCAAGCAATGAATACACAACCACTGATCAGACTTCAACAGGTAAGTTTAATGCAAATGCCTTTGTGAACACATTCGTGTTTCTAAATTTATCAAATGTTTTATATTTATTAATATTAAGAATTGCTTATCTGATAGTGTAGTATTATATTTTATAGTTTTCTTGATATAGAATATTAGTTCCTTCTTATTTTATAGGTGAAATAATTACTAGTAATAGATTGTTTGCCTTTTTTTATTGGTGAATTGAGGAGCTGGTTAATACTACTCAAAAATTTGAGTAAGTAGTTTTCTTGAAGTCTGACACATTATGTATATATAACTGTATAAGTCAGAGAACAATAAGTATAATTATATTCTACCTTGCTAGTAGTATCTCTCTGAAGTTTTAAAGAGTAATCTCGAGTGAAATTATCAAAATATTAAATTAGCAAAATATAGAGATTAAAAAACCATCTTTTTTCTTGTGTATCGCATGATACTGTTAGTATGTTTTTACGTGAAAACTATGCAATGATTGTACTATGAAATACGAAAAGCAGTTATTTTGTGTGTATGACAGAAAATCATAAATGAGATAATCATATGAGTAGTAGTAGAACTAAATAGAACAAATTAAATATCTGTCCTTATATAACAATTGATATTACAGAGTTAGTGTAACAATGTAAGAGTTCGTATTATTCCATAATTAGATTGAGTAAATTCGAGATAAATTCTCATTAGCATTGTCAAACTAACTAACTCAAATTATGAAATGAATTTGAAGTGTCTAAATCAAGATATTCGAATTTCAAGATATTTGCAATAAACTCACACGATGACCGTTCAATAGATTCTTGATGCAAACCAAGGAAATGGTGGTGTATTGAAAGCTAGCATACTTTATTTGAATATTGTACCCAATATTTGTCGACTTTAGTTCGAAATGATTAGAAGTGGATAAGATCAGCCATAAAAGCCAAAAATCATATTACTGCTTCGATAATCCAATCATATCATTCCTACAGATTTTTTTGACAGGTATGGATTACTTTTCACTCGTTTCCTACCAGAAAAATCAATGAAGTGAGGTTGTACAATCATAAACATGTGTGAACATAATGCATCAAATTTGACAAAAACAGTATATTTACGTATAGGTGTTCAAACCTAATGTTGTTTGCAGCATAGTAAAATCTTAAAATTGAGTTTATTACATGCTATTAGATACACTATATTTGTCACATTCTTTACTTGCTCAATATTGTTATGTGCTCTTTTAGTTATTGATTGCAGATTTGAAACACTGCACGCTTAAACTTCATCTTATATTCTACAGTATGTTATCATTTATTAGTTGTTCAGAATCTTAAATTATGAATAAATCTGTTGTTAGTATTAGTTTTCATGCTTTTCTAACTAAATCTGCCATCCTTCAATATCATTGTTTGAATCGTATTTATACTTTATTTATCTCTTGATAACTACTGATCTTCCAGTAGTTTTTGATACACTCATATCTATTATTCGCTTCCACGGGCTCATTGTTCTCTATACTTACTTTGTTGATTACAGTGATTAGAAGTGTTACTTTTCCACACACCGAAGTTAGGAAATAATAGAGTGAAAGATGAAAAATTACCATTGTTGAGTACATGTCATCATTCTATAAGCGAAGCTTTGCTACTTCGAAAAACAATTTTGTTTAATACCGAAAAATATTACCAATGAATTTTTATACACTTCCTTATGTCTCCTCTTTTACTCTTTAACTGAAAACGCATGAATTTTTCGCGTGTCCATCTTCACATCAATCTAATAGTGGCATAGCTACCGTAGGAAAGGTACGGGATCCAATGCTCTATCCGCCCCTCTATAAATTTTGAGGTCACTTTTCAATTAATACTGAATTTACAACCGAAGATAACTTGATTCATTATGGATACTTGACAAATAACTGTATCAATTTTGAAAAATGTATATCTTTAGTATTTTTGAATGTTACAAAACTTTCGGCGTTTGTTTTTTCAAAAAAGAATTCTTTTCTCTATAGGATCGAGGTGGATAAATAATAAATGTAAATGTATCTGATTGAGAAACTTTTTTGAATTAGCTGCTAAGACATTTTTCGTTTCCGAAAAGTTTCATTTTCAGAAAGTCATCGTCTGTATGACTGTCTTCGACGCCAAACAACATTGGGAAACTTTTGTAGATTTCATGTAACGATACTTTTCGGAAGCGAGGCGGACAGAAACCTTAAAGAAATACGAGCTATATGAATAGATGGAACAAACTATTCACCTTTTTTTGCCAAGATTGATTTTGACAACTATTTTCGAGCAAAATAGTGGTTCTCACTGATAGTTTTACACATTTGTCACAGGATATATCAATGAAAACTGCTGTTTCTGTTGAAAAACCTATCAAAATAGATATCAATAAAAAAAAATTGAGCAGCTTATTCCATTCCTTTACAAAATATTTACTTTTCCAGTTCTGTGTCTATTTGGACTAGCTTACTAAAGAAGGTAAAAATTCTTTCTTGTTTCTACAAACATTTTGCTTCGCAAAAAGTTATCTTCAACTCTATCTATTCATTTACGAAGCTCTTCGAACACTAATCTTTTTTTCAATGAGGTTAGTTGAAAACAACAACATTATTTTGGGTTTGAGACTACTAGAAAAACTAGCACTCAACTTTTTTTATTCCACGTCTCTTATGTGCGTTACCTTTGAACATCTCTAATCGGATAAAAAATACTTCATCCAGTGAAAAAATTCGTGAAAGGGCATTGCTCCATCTAATTTATTTTTGGCTATATCACTACTGTCCAATTCGCTCTATTTCTATTCTTTGTGTTCTTTCACGTCATTTTCTATAGGCTGTCTGTATTTTCACTTATTCTTGTCTTTCTCTTTCATCTTACTACTGTAGTCTCTTACATTCCTATATAGGTTCGTGACACATATAGTTCTACGATTTAGTTTTGTAGCCATCGAATGCTAAAACAACAATAGATACAATATTTTGACTTCGAGATTCATGTAAAATTAGTAGATGCAACTCAGATTATCATTACAAATACAAAGACAAATTCATCTTTGTACCATTTCAATTTTGTGTTTCTTCTAGCTTCAAAATTTTGTTAATTCTATTTCATGTATAAGCTTCAAAAGTTGTGCTGTTCTCAATAATATCTTGAAATGATGAGGGCTTCTGTGTTCGTCTTGAAAACCGATGTTTTCCATCTAGACTTTTATCAATTTCACTTTTATTAAGTTACCAATTGATATGTTTGATCGTAGTTGATAAAATCGTATCAATTCTAACTGTATAAACTTCAGTTTAGTTCGCTATTAATGAAATCCTATTGCTATAAGATGTTGTAGTTGTTCTTTCCTATGACTCTATTACGATACAATTGGCAGAGAATGTATTTCCTCGACCATTTAACGTGACAAATTTACAGTACGCAAAATTTCATTATAATAAAGTTTCGTTACCAAGAAAAATCAGAACATAGAAAGAGTTTATTGAATGGATGGAAGTCATATATTCAAACCTAATTAAATAGCCATATACAACAGAAAACAATTCACTCCAATATTGCTAGCAATTCAGTTAATGTGTGTGAGAATAATATTTAAATATTGAGTGAAAATAAGATTCAGTAAACTTTATTCAAAAGCAAGAAACATTGCAACCCGTGCGCTTTCTATGAGGAGGTACACTGCTGTTTTAAACAGTAATCAACTTCAGACTTGATGGTCTTTCACTAAACTATTAACTAGATTTTGTGAGTCATTTTTATATAAAATTATTCTACCATCAATGACACTGACATTTAATAAGCTAAATATTTCACATTGACTGTGTTTGGTATTAAATCTTTATTATGTTTAATTTTTCTGTGCCGAAATTTCTTGTATAGAAACGATCCATTTTCCTTATTTACTTTTGGCAAAAGAAGCTGCTTGAATCAGCATTCTCAAGTGAGCATGCTCGTCAGGGAGAAAAGACTTGTTTGTTTACTAACAAAGTTCATATTTTGATTGGGTACATAATATATATATTTAGGAAAATCAACGACTCAAGCCTTCTTAACAAAATGTAAACCGGTCACGTCAAAGGGTAAGTCAAGTTCTGTATCTGCCGCATCTTGAATAGTGTGATTCATATGCAAATTTATTATCCTTTGTCATTGTTATAAACAGATATAACAGGACTTGCTGAACTGTTTTTTTTTGAATATTCTGGCTTCTTTCAAAGCAAGCGCGACTACGTAGAAAGAATAGAAGCTGTCAACGAAGTATCATTCAATTCTATTTTCTTCCACTATACAAATTGGCAATAGTATTAGATGTCTGTAAAGATTTTTTTGTTGCTGTCTATCAAAGTAAAACATATGTTAACAGTAGAATTCTGCACTGTAAAAGAAAACAAGAGTAGCATAATAAACCTTACAAAAATGGTTTATAAGACTATTAAACATTTTTTGTATAATCTATTAATTCTCTCTTTTGTTTCACAGATTCTCTGACTACGACAATAGAAATTGTATTATCTATGTCCGAATTCAATTAATTGAAATGGAGAAAAGCTAATTTCCACCGAGGATACAGTAGATTGCAATGATTTGCCAGTCGTTCTTTGTTTTTCATTTTTTTTTGTTGAGACGTATAAAAATCAATCTAGTGAAACAACTAAGATGATCCAACAATGATCGTATCAACCGATCTAGAATTATTCATGAGTTTTTATAGGATGAAATTAAAGCTGATGCGAAGCGCTTAACTACAGAGAATCTACAGAGACGGTTTACGTAGAGAACGAGATAATGGAAGATTTTTTGCAAATAAAAAGATCAAGAAAATTCTCAATTTCCCATTAGAAGAGATCGACATCAATCACGGGTAAAACTTTGACATTTTAAAAAGGTGAAACAAAGTGAATTTTTCTATACAAGAACACAAATAATATCATTTATTGGCCACAAATCATTCTTTAAAATTACTTTTTCAAGCGTAATTCTTTGTTCTTTTCGTTCCCATCTCTATACTATGCACAGATATTCTATGCATTACTCCTTTTTAGCATCAGAGTTAATGACTACTGTTTAAAAATTTGAAAATAGTGCTTTGTAATCCGTACGATAATGAAACATCTAGTAAAAATATTGCTGTTATTTCTTCCTTTTGTGATCTATCATAGAATACAATGAATATTTTTCGTTCTAATATTTTGTAGACTTGGCTAAAAAAGATGAAGAACGCAAAGCAAAGAGTCCACAGAAAAAATTGAAAATGTTACCGGCTCCAAAAAAAATTGGTGATTCTTTTTTAATAAAGAATACTTATGTGATTGAATTCGCATCTGATGTTGGTGCCAAGAACCATTTTAAGACAATTTCTGATTCTTTAAAAAAATCTCATAACATTCATGAATCGGCCATCAAAAGACGACTTATGATTAATTCACCGCTGTTTTATGGAGCTTCTATTTCTTTAACTGGCAATCATCCAATTGAGGCAATTGAAATGATTCAAGACGCTATTGCTATTTATCCAGTTTATGGTATTCCTCCCCGACGTCCTCTAAAGGACTGTCCTTTTTCTGAAATACTGAATGGTAGTGGTACTGATACACTTCTTGGATTCAATTTGACAAATGTCGATAAAGTTCATCAGGAATTACAGAATTTTGGTCAAGGTGTTAGGGTAAGGAAGTCATAAAGTTGCATGGTTCTCATTGTTTATTCTGCAGAAAAATGGTCATAGAAAATCTTTCTTAATAAATTTTCAGAATTTTATTTTTACCATATACAAAACTAAACTACTACTAAAAAAGTTGTTGACAGGTTAGTCATCAAATAAAACTTTTAATACTTTTATCTCTGATTAAAGAGCGTTCATAATTCATATATATAAGATAGAAGTGAACAAAAATTTTTTTGAAGCATTAACAACTGATTTTAATAAAGTACTGTAGCCTTTTACCAATTATGAAAAACTACATTTTTTCTCTCTTAGCCAAAAATAAAGAATATCTAATTTTCTCGATTTATTCTTTCGACTGAAGTTATTTGGTGCTATATTTGTACTACAAACGCATATCTTGTTGTTCAGTGTATATTGAGAGTTTTAGCCATACATAATAAGAATTTGTTGACAAAATTGCTATATTTTTTTTTATAGATCATGAAAAGTTACATTTCTTTATTGAGGTCAGTTGCTAATACTTGAGAACAATTTTAACAATTTTTTTCTTACAAATATAAATTATAAATCAGAAAATGAAAATAAATTGAGCCAACTCAAGCTTAAATTAATTTCTCAAAAATGAAGTAAAATATAGAATACAATAATAATAGTTTGGATTAGAATCGATATTGTAAAAATGAAGATTTTCGGGAGAGATATTAGCAAAATGATTCATTATTCGTATATTTAATATGTGCAGTACACTTTAATTGCACTGAAAAATTTAGAGAGGCATGTTGGTGCTAATCGTTCCCATTGCGATTTCTTTTGGTTTCTTTCAAAAGAAAAGTCAAAAAAAAGATCGATACTACATTATATTCTAATTTTTATGAATTATATTATGGAAAATAATTTTAAAACAGGTGTAGCTTTTTCGATACTATGGTAGTAAAAGGATTAACTAAAAGTTTCGCAGCTATGAATCAATAAGAGATATGATTCACTTGATGCATTTTCGAAAATTGCTCAAATCATTTGTTTAATTGTGTAGGTGGCTGTTATCGATTCAGGTGTTGACTATTCTCATCCAGCTCTTGGAGGCTGCTTTGGGCTAGGATGTAAAGTTGAATTTGGTTATGGTAAGCAGCTGCAGCATATTTTTAAAAACGAAAAATGCTTCAAATTAAAATATTCTAGACATGGTCGGGGATCAATACAGTCGGTCTAATCCAGTACCAAATCCAGATGATGATCCAATGGACAATTGTACTTCTGGGGCACATGGTATTCATCAATCATATATATTCTGTTCACTAGTTATTTTATTGCTTACATCTATTCCGTAGGTACGCATGTTGCTGGGATTATTGCCGCAAACACTTGTGGAATCAATGAGACAGGTTTCATTCCTTTTTCAGACTTCATTGGTGTCGCTCCCCAAGTCACACTCGGAGCATGTAAGCTTACTTGATTTTGATTATTGAATATTCATTTTCTTTATACTATCTTCGTCTAAAAGATCGTACCTTCGGATGCGATGGTTTTACCTCAACAGGTACATATAACTATTAATGTCTGCCAAAAATGAGAGAACGCATAAGAAATCAAATCGGTCCATAGGACTTTACCTAGCGTGTTCACATCGAAACATATATCAATTGAAAGAACATGTTGAAATTGACATCATGACATTACTTTTAGAGGATTCCTATCGAATTTTCGAAGCAGAACGCTGTTAACAAAGTAACTCATTTTTTGTCATAAATCTAATAATCGACCTTATCATAGTCGGCTCAATTTTTAAAGTAAATTGATTAGAAAATACACTTGTGAAATTAAATGTTTCATAACTTTTCAATAGCGCTTCAATTCTATGTATGAATCAACAATTGGTTCTTTTGATTCAAAGAGGAGAAGAATAAATATACTGATAGGTATTGTTGATATAAGTTTTATATTCACCATCATCTTTTATCTTTCAACAACTATTTTGCCATATAAATTGTGAGTAGCAAAATTTTGATTTTGATAATTGAATAATCTTTTTTGAAGCCTACAAAATTGTGTTTTTCTTAACATCTAAAAAATATGACCACTATGAAAATTCCTAGTCAAATTGTATACGTGGGTATTTGTTTTTGATGGTTTTTGAAATATCCTGAGAGAAATAAGGGTGAACTTTTTGAGAAAAAGAACAATTCTCGGAGATACTTGAAATATATATAAATCGGCTTAGTCTTTAACGTTGAGTTCGAATCTGATATTAGTTTTGATTTAGATTAGGATTTTATTGATAGAAAAAGACCTGCTACTTGACAAAAAAAAAGGCAAAAACATGGAAATAAAAGCAATTTTGTAGGCTTCAAAAAGGACTATTCAATTATCAAAATCAAAGTTTTGCTACTGACAATTTATATGACAAAATAGTTGTCGAAAGATAAAAGATGATGGTGAATATAAGACTTATATCAACAATATCTATCAGTATATTTATTCTTCTCTTCGTTGAATCAAAACAATCAGTTGTTGATTCATACATAGAATTGAAGCACTATTAAAAAGTTATGAAACATTTAATATCACAAGTGTATTTTCTAATCAATTTACTTTAAAAATTGAGCCGACTATGATAAGGTCGATTATTAGATTTATGACAAAAAATGAGTTACTTTGTTAACAGCGTTCTGCTTCGAAAATTCGATAGGAATCCTCTAAAAGTAATGTCATGATGTCAATTTCAACATGTTCTTTCAATTGATATATGATTCTATGTGAATACGCTAGGTAAAGTCCTATGGACCGCTTTGATTTCTTATGCGTTCTCTCCTCTCTTCTCTGTGCAATACTTTGTCAATATATTTGTAGATGTGATCGCTGCTGCAATCTATCGTGCTCACGATGACAACGCTGATATAAGTGAGTGTTTTCGCTTGCTCTTCTTTTTTATGCAAAGTCTTGACGAGAGAAGCATGTATCTAGAAAACTGTTATCTATATATTTTATCAATTTTTAAAAGCATCAACATTTTATGTTGTAAGTGTTCGTTGTTTCGTGTGAGTTCTAATTTATTGTGAAATAATAGGGTATGACAATAACGCGAATAGAGAGAACGAAGGAGAAAAGAACGAACAAATACATGCATAGATGTGCACATATCTGTCTATATATAGGATAGAGAGAAGGAGTAAACTAACATATACGAGAGAAAGGAATGAACCCATATGTATATTGGAAAATGACTAATGAATATGTCCTGGAAGGTTATCAGGGAAGTTAACAATATGTAATGTATTAAACACATTGGAACTGACCTACGCATGTTTAATGAGACAGATTATTTCGTGATGATCCAAGTTTCAACCTATTTTGACAATATTTTATCATATCTTCGCTCAGAGAGAGATTCGAGAAGATTACAATAATTCGATTAGATAGAAGTACAGAAACACACTTAGTTCCCTGTTTAAAATGTTAGTAAATATTTTCTCGTTGGCTAAAATAGATGCCGATTAGTGAAATTGTAGTTTTGAAAACTTCTGAAAATTTTTCAAAGTTTATGATTACAATCTCGAAAACTTCATGCGATAAATTTCATGAAACATCAACCATATGCTCTTTTTGAGAGATGATCACAAAAAAGTGGCATTTTCCAGCTTTCAAAGGATAAGCAGTGATCACACCACCTTTCCATCATCTTTATTCAAAAAAAAAATACGTACATACTAACTATTAATCAGTTAGATATTAGATTGACTCCTACTGATAGACTCTGCATATGTTATGAGATGTTAAAAAAAATTTATTGCAATATCTTTGTCTGAAAGACATCCAAAAGTAATTATGTCGATTATGTTTATTACGTATACTAAAATTGGGGTTTATAAAAGTCAACATCGTTTGTATGGAACAGGTTTCTTCATAAATAGCAGAGAGAATAAGTTCTTTTATGTTAATATATGTACAACCAATAACATAAGCATTGATTATCTGTTAATAAAGGATAAGTAATCGTCAAAATTGAAAGAAAACTGGCAAGTATAAATCGTTTGGGAATTTCATATATTTTCACACAACCCTGAAATAATGGCCATGTTACTGAATTGAGTAAGTTTATTCAAAAGATAAACTGAATAGATAAATGAAATGGTTTGTAATCAACTTGGAAATCTTCTCAAAGATGAGCTGAGAATTTGAAAGTATTATAAACATTTTTAATGATCTGAAGTGATATTCACTGTAGGAAGAGTAGGCATAATAGTTTTCTCAGAGGTTTAGATCATTGTCAAATCTGTGAAAATATTGTCTCACACGTAGGAAGTTACTCTGAAAGTGCAAAGTTTTTGCTTCATATGTATTTCTTGTGTTGTTCGTCTCACATCACCAGACAATTATTATATCTTGGAATTTTAAGGCGAGTATTGAAGAAAACCTCCAACGATCTTTGCAAAGCTCTTAATTTATTCATTTCATTTGTTCCTTGGAAAAGCATAGTAAATCAATTAGGTTGACCATTGTTTTAGGGTTGTAAATGAATATATGAAACTTCTGCAAAAATTATCCTTGACAGTTTTGTTTTAGTTTTGATCCTTAATTATATTTTATGAATAGATTATCAAAGGCAATATTATAAATTATACATACAATAATGCAAAACAATTTGTTCTTTGTGTAGACATCAAATATAGACCTCTCAAGCATTTCTTAATCGCAAAAGAGGTTAGAATTCACGAATATTAAACTGCAATAAAAATTACGAATAAATTTGTTTAATATGAATTCTCTACATTTTTATGAACTCAATTTGTAATATATGTGATAAACATGATCGACATGATACTTTCAAAGATTTGTTAGACAAATACATTGCAATAAATTTTCTTGTAATAATAAATGTACGATTTATCAGTTAAATTTGAGTTAATTTATGATCTATTATCATAATGTAAATTCATTTTGGAATAAAGATAATGGAATAGTAATTTGTCATTATCAGTCCTTTTTCCACAATGGCATGCATTTGTGTCACATTACACTGAGAAAAGATGTTCTACAAAATCTAAGAACATTTTGTACGGATAAAACTTCGTACGATGCGACACGATTCTTTTTCGACTTCAAAAAGAGTTTCGTAATGGAAATTACGTGGAATGCTCAATTAAACTACACTTGGTCCACTCATATTCTCTCAATATCTGTTCTTATCCATTTAAAGCTATGCCTAAATAATATACATATACAAATTTATTTCCTCCTATCTATATCTAATCCCTTAGACTTTAGTCTGATTTCATAAATTTATATCCAATTTCTCAAATTTTTTATGCTACTATAGCTAGCATAATTTTGTATATCTATCAGTAGTTTAACTTCTCGATCGACACATGCAAAAGAACTTACTTAAACTACTAATAGTGAAAAATTGAAACAATAGTACATGATAGCGTTGTTAAAGATTTTCATTCTTAATTAAAACTCTATCTATCTTAAACTTTGTACGTATTCAATACTAAATAGGCACAATAATTTAAGAAAGTCTCAAAAAGATGGTTTTTGTCCAATACGAGAACAATGAATTTTGAAATTAGATTAAAATTTTGGGAGTATTCTATATATGGCTATCGACCGAGTTTTATATATGTATCTTATATTGATGTTGATACCGCTAAATATGTATTAAAGCTCTATGTCAACTCTTACCTGTTTTGTCTATCTGCTTCTCTCTAGGAGTAATTGATAATGAACAAAAATGTTCCTCTTTCGAATAACATAAAAGCAACAGAAGCTCAGTAAGTCAAAAAGAAAAAAATATGTCAAAAGTATGAAGCTATTTGTAGAACAACCATTTTATTATACCAAGGCAGGTTTGCAATTTGCTTTATTGTAGCGCTCAAATAGCAGACACAGCAAAAACTACAACACATTGCAACTATAATGGTTCATGAACTATACCGATAGGAAGTTGTTGAACCGGTAGAAACTATGTTGATTTCGGCAAAATATTAAAGTCTCCAAGACTTTGGAAAGAAATTTGATTGATGTATAAGTGATGCTATTCATAGTGCTCCCAAGATGTAATTCCAAACGGAAAAGTACAAAATTTAAATACAGTCATGAAATATTCGGACGTGGTGGCAAGGTAAAAGATAGATATGTGAAAATACAAAATAATGTAAATTGAACGGGTTTCTGATTGATAAACAACTCCTTCTGTTACAGAGAAGATAGAAAAGAAAAAAGTTTTATATGAAACTTATGGACTATGTTATCTTTAAGAGATTTACTATAAAAATGATTCCTAGAAAACCTAGAAGGATTTAAGACGATACCTATGAGCTTACGCAACTCATAGGAAGAGTTCACATATCTGTACAGTATTCTACGATTCATGTGAAGTTTCGTGAAATCTGAAGGTTTTGTTCGACAATAGTTTTATTACACTTTAAATTTATACTTAAGAATAGACGTTTTGAACATACAAAAAGTATTAGTCTCATCAGTGTCAAACTCATATGTTAGCAAAATGAATTTTATTTTAACTTAATTGTATCATGTAATCTTTAATATTTGACGTCTCTATTAGTTTTAATGTGTTTATGATACGTTTAGTAACTATGTCTCTTGGTTTTCCGCCGAGTTATACAGAAACACTTATGTCACTAGCTGTTGAACGAGTGACCAAAGAAGGAGGTGAGAATTCACTTCTCTTCAAGAATGTTGTGATGCAATTTTGATCATAGTATATGTGACAGTATCTTTGGGCAATGAAGGAGATGGTGGCCTTCAAACTGGCGACGATCCATCTATTTCACCAAGTGCAATGGCTGTTGGTTCAGCAGAAAATACGGGTCAGGTGCTTATAAATTCCAATAGAATCATCGCACCTGACGGTACAAAAATTGCCTATACACCTGGAACTCTTTCTGGCGGATGGAAATCGATGGTTAACTCTACTATCGTCATCAATGGTTAGTTCATACTCTACTTATTATATTTGATCATTTTTTAATCGTATTTAGATCCAAATAGAGGAATCAGTGATGGCTGTTCTGGCCCAGCTAAGCCGGTTGTGGGTGCCGTAGTCATGTTCGCTTATAATGCTAGTGACGTATGCAACTCTACTGTTCGATGTGATAAAGCAGCAGCAGCAGGAGCCATTGGTTGTCTTGTGCTTGATTCTGTTGAATTCGCAGGTTTTGTTTCTTTTTTATCATTTTTTTTTCTAGTCTATATTCGTCTTTCAGGCTCATCAATTATTCCAACTGGTTTTATCGTCACAATTGCTGGTTCGTACATTAGTGAAACTGTGGCTGCAAATCCTTCTAGTCTTTTTACATTCGCTAATTTTCTGGAACAGTACGTTAATCGGGTAAGAGAACTAGCAGTTTTCACAGAATATATGTGTGGAGTCCGAAGTAGAAATAGCTAGATTCTAAGCAGTTCACTTATGTTCTGATAACTTCTAAATTGAAGTTATCTACAAAAAACAAACGAATCGATTCTATATTTTAAAAGCAAAGCATGTGTTACTGATTGACTTCAATACTATAAATTTCTTAAAATTAAATGTTTGATTTTCATTTTATTGAAAATATTCATACATAACACATTCATACAAAAGTTCTTTGATTATGAGCTGATTTTGATCATGACATAACTATTTTTAAGATTACTACTTGTTGATTATTTGCGATCTATACGGACTTCAAACTAGTAAAATACAAATAGCACACAATGTAATTATTGTTCCATTATGAAGCTATGCTCCTTTCAGGATAGACTGGTGTACTAGAAGAACAAGCAGAACAACAATTACTTTGAATAGTATATAATATTCATTCAGTCTTTTCTATTTTCTTTTCATTTTCTACATTTAAAACACTTGAGTGCATTTATTGGATGTTTAACATTTACGCGGATTCTAAATTATTTTTTCATGCCAATAATAATCTACGAGGTGTGCTGACAGTGAGGGTTCGTCAAAATACCGACTACATCGACACTGAGGAAAACTTTATATTTTAAATTTAAATATCTCATTCGAAAACTCATGAAAAGTTATTTAAAAAATCCAAATATTAGCCCATTCTGACTTGCCTATGGAATGTCTCATATTATGGAGAATTTTTTTCTGCAAACAAGCCTATTTCTGTTACTTTTTGAATGCTGTTTTATATGTAAAAGAAAGTAAGTCAGAAAAAAATGAAATTCATCAAGACACTGTTTGCTATTAATTCGTTTTGTAGTAGGTTGTCTTCTAATATCGTTCCACAAGCTCTAAATTTTGTTTTCTATTACCCAAGTGGCTTATTAATGAAATTCAATTTTTGACTGAACTCTAATGAGTACTCCAGCCAAATTTTTCAAAAAAAAGTCAACGAAAATCTTTGAAACATATATAAACTAGTGCAGTTTTCAACGCTAATTCTAAATATGTTATTAGTTTTTACTCAAATAACAAGTCTTTTAACTAAAATATACCATATGTTAGTCAAAATATCATATAGTATTCAGACCGAAATCTCTTACTTTGACAATAGTTTTAGTAATGATAATGAGAATTGATGATAACAACTATGTCTCCATTTTTCTGTGACTTATTTTCTTTCACATACAAACTAATATTCAAAAAGTAACAGAAATAGGCGTATTTGCAGAAAAACAAAATTTTCCCATCATATGAGACATTTCACAGCCGGAACCATTGAAGAGTTATGGAGAAAACTATATAATACCACAAGAATTGTAATTCTCGTCATATTCCATAGGCAAGTCAAAATGAGCTAATATTTTGATTTTTAAATAACTTTTCATGAGTTTTCGAATGATATATCTAAATTTGAAATCTAAAATTTTTCATCATCGGCATGATTGATATTCTGGCAGATCCTCTTTTAGAATTTTTACCGTAGATAGAGCACTTCAAATAAATAATGAGACTTAGGTTTCAGAAAAAAATGTTCAAAAGATGTTTCAAGATTTTCTTAGGAAAACTCGGTTTTTACGTCTGGTAACATCTGATACATTACAACTCGTGCCAAACATTGTTCGATTGGACTAAAAACTTTATGACGATACCTTAAGCTATATTTCAGAGGACATCATAAGTTGTTTTTGAACATCTTACTCTCTTTTTCTTACGGAAAAAATACATAATAGTTTGGAATTATAATCTAGATTTAGACTTTCAAAATTTTATAAATCTGGACAAGAACTAGAGACGATCGTAGGCAACCAGGATTAAAAAAGTCTTTATTTGCCCGACGTTAAGTAAAACACAAGAATTTATTATAATCATTTTGAAAAAAAATTTCTTAGTTTCAGTGACTTTGTAACAATCAGAAATTGAGACTCGAATGATGTTCTTAATTAAATATGGCATTTGACTCTTTCACATCTTACTGTCAGCTTGAAATCGAGGTTTTAATTAAAAAAGAAGAAGGAGAGGAGATAATTCTTAAAACAAAATGTATTCGTTCGATTTTTGTATAGAGTACTGCAGGAACACCAAGTTATTTCACATCACTTGGACTAACGGGTGACTTGTTATTCAAGCCTCAGATTAGTGGTATCGGTGGCGGTGTGTATTCGACAATTTCGTCTTACTCCGCAAGCCTGCAACACTTGCCTAATGCCTATGCTGTTAAATCTGGCACAAGTATGGCGACACCCTATGTTGCTGGGTACGTTTGCATTTTTATGTTAATAGAATATTCAATTGTCACATCGATTACATTATTTAGATATTTCTGATGATTTTTTTTCTATTTGTTTAAAACATTGAAAAGTACTATTTAGCTTTTCGATAAGTTAAAATTTAATACAAATTTCCTACATTAGGCAAAAAAAATTGTATGAACTCCTATAAGTTCTTTTTCAGAATATCTTCATTTTACAACATCTCTATCACCCTCATCCTTCAATAGCTCTGAAGACCTACATGAATAACTACATAAAGAGAGTCGAGAAGACCTGTATATAAATTCAGAATATAAACTCTTTAGATGTGTTACCACCAGGAAAACACGAAGGGTGCGATTTTACACTATTTTTATAAAGTTTCAACAGCATATCAGTGATAATTCGAAAAAATATTCAAATGAAAAAATAATGTAAAGCTGTGTTGTTTGAAATTCTGTGAAGGTAACATGTGAAGAGTTCATAGGTTGGACTCACGTATAGCTTTTGCTTGTATTCTTTCTCTGACTATTTATATGAGTTTTAGTAAATGTTCGTAAATCTGAGAAAGCCATGTGACTAACGAGGAAGGTACTCCAAGTGTTTCATCCATTTTAGGTTGGAATTATGTGTATCATGTGTAGTTCATTAGAGACTGCATGATGCACATAATCCCGACTGAAAAAGAGGTAAAACACTTGGAGTACTTCTCTTGTAAGAAATTTGATGAAAAATGTCGACTTTTAGAGAGAACAATAGGAGACTTGACTCTATAGAATATTATTATGAAAATTGGAAAAACAATTTTCGTCTGTTTCAAACTTTGGTTTACAAAACGGATATCGTTAATGGACAAATAAATTTTCTACTTAGTATGTACTTTTGCAATTGTGAAAAGTTTTGGTTTAAAGGTGATTGACCATATGTAGATCGCCATTGTGAATCTGAAAACATATATAAAGATTTCTAAGAAATTCATCGAATGAACTCCTTTTGATACACGATTATTTCAACAACTATTACGTAATTTTACCAATATTTTTGTTTTTAAAGGGTTCTGGCACTTTTTCTTGCAAGTATCTGTAATCCTGCTCCATATTCAGTTAATGGCACAGCAGACAATGGAATTTGTCGTCCTGAATTCTCTACGGTTATGGATATATTTCAGTCAAGTGCCAATATAATGAATATTTACAGTTCCTCTCTTTTCGCTTCTACTGTTCAACAAGGAGCTGGATTAGTAAATGCTTTTCAAGCTCTAACAACCTCTACTCTAATTTCTCCAAGTGAACTCGGATTAAATGACACAGTGAGAAAAGCCACATCATACAAGATCAATGTGACTAATATGGATGCTACTGTAGGTGTATACAAAATGAGTCATAAAGGAGCTGCAATGGCAACCGGTGTAACTGCCGATGATGATCAACTTTTAGACGATACATTATACTCAGAAGACTATGCTGTAAGTCTGTTTTTTGAAGATTATCATTAAATTAAAAGATTACTGAAACAAAAAAATCTAATGTAGATTGTTTCAGGCTACATTTTGTCTTAAAAAGAATTAGATAAAAGTTACTTTTGATAGAAAAGAATATCTGTTAGAAACGCATAGTTGTCTATAAAATATTTTAGAATTCGTTTTAAATATTTTTCATCATTCAAGATTCTGTTATCTTTGTATTTGAAGTTTCTTTTCTATCATCTTTTCAAAACATATAATCATAACTAGTAAGTGTACCTACAAAAATATTAGAAATGTTCATGATATAATTTACATCAATCGAAGAGATTCTCGATAGACTAAAAATAATATCCATTTCAAAAAGGAATGCATCACCAGAAGAAATGAAATTGAGAATCAGATTTATCAACTATTCGAATACTGGTTTTGTTCATTGAAGAGTGAGTTAAGAACGATCACGAACAATATTAGAGAAATGTGTATAAGAAACGTTAGGTAGGTTGTTTTTAACTGACAACAGAATTTAGATTTTCTGTGTACAAATATCTAGTATTTGCCGAGAGCATTTTCCTACTTACAATATTGTCAAAAAAGGGCCACTGACTTCGTATTAGTAAACCGATTTTAAGAGCCTTTAGCTCTAACAGTGATAGTTTTAGTAGTCGATTCTATATTTCATTATTCATCAAAGACAATGGAAGACATTTCAATTAGTACTAAAAGTATGACAGTTAGATAAGTGTTTCGATTTAATGAGGCATTGAAGATATTCTCTGGGATAAACTGAACGATCGCAGATTAATAAACTATCATCATTTTTTGAGAGCTATCTGGGTATTATAGCTGTGTGTTTTTTAACGACTGCGTGAAGGTAATGTTTGCAACTAGAGGCAAACTATTTGCTTTAGTTTTACATTAATTTTTGATTGTAGACTTTATTATTGATATTAATAAAGAACGAATAATAGATGCCATCTAATTCATTAATATTGTGTCTTAACCAGTTAGTGAAGCGTTAATAAAAAAATTGTATATTTTCTATTTCATATTTAATTTATTCAAGATTAGGCTAAAAAACTACTATTCAATTTTTAATTTTTTTTTCAATCAAAAGAAGGCTATTTTCAAAAAGCAAGAACTTTTTGTTTGATCCTAAATTGTTGAAACCAAGGATTCTGTTTCGTGCCACAGTATTTTTTCACTCAATCAGATTTTAGTGTACTTCTTAACCGTTTGGTTCCCGGCTTTTTTGTGGGAAAATTAAAATGTTTGGAAGTCATAATTAAATATGATTTTTTTTCACAAAGAAATTCCATTTCTATTTTAAGAAAATATTAATAATCTATCTTTGTATGATAGCCTTTGAAACAATTAACAACGCATAAAAGTACATTAGAGTCAGAAACACATATCGTATCTCATGCCGAAGATTATAGAATGAGCAAAATCATACATTTTTGCCGAGGGTGTTCTAGTTGCGGTATTTGTGAAATGAACGAAGGATAATATTTAGTAGTTAAACTGCGAGGAAAAGATCTTGTCGATAGTCTTCCAATAGTAGTTGTCCTTTATGGCCCGAATTTTATCAAAATTTCTCTAATAAGATCGAGCGAAAAATCAGATAAGTGGAACGATATATCATTCTGCATTTAATAAATTACAAATATGCTATATACTGCCATATTCAATAGGTGAAAAAAACTTGCTCATACCATCTAACAAGCTATAAAAAGCTTTTCTAAATGGTTAAAAAAATATTCTATTGCGATCTTTATTCAGTAAATATATTTGTATACAAATATGTGTTGACGGGAGCGAATGGGTTAATAGATGTAGATTATAGTTATTTAACGAATGCCCATTCAAATTTATTTATGAATTCAGTATTTGACGAATCATAAATTGTATCATTTTTTATCTCTTATACCATAAAGATTGTCGAAATCGAGCCAACTGAATTTCAACTTAATCCTGAAGAATCACGTGAAATTACTCTGCGATTTCAAACACCACCGAATGCAAATCCAACTCTTCTTCCAATCTATTCAGGTTTTATTTATGCCACAAATACAATAACTGGAGAAGTTGCTCATGCATCATGTAAGTAATCATTTCTTTCAATTCATTCGAATTATCTTTCTACGAACATATATATATATATATGCATCATTCTGTAGATGCTGGTATGGTGGGTGACTACATGAATGCACAAATTTTTGTTCGAAATAGTACCTCGGGTTTTAGAACGGGAGTTCAAGATACAAATGATAACTATTTACTCAATGGACCACTGGTAACTTTGAACGCCACAGAAAAAATGCTAATCATCACTGTCATAGCATGGTCTACGCGTATTCTTTTCGTAGATGTTGTTTCAGCACACAACAATATTCCAACTAGCTTTAATTCCAGGTAACATAAAAATCATACTATAATTTCTTTTAAATAAAGGATTATGAGGGCAACGATATCAATAAAGCTGTTAATATAAGACAACATAGTATTTACTTCGAATTCTTTGTTGATTTTCTTGGGATCTAAACTAAAATCTTGCTGACTTTAGTATTATTGATGAAGACTGAGGTAAAATACTAGATTTTTAAAAATACAACAATAAATTGTGATAGTCCTTAACTAAGTAGTTCAATCAAACTTGAATGATCATAATATTGACATTTATCACGTTTCATTCTGAATGAAAAGAGTAGTAAGTCATACAAAACTCAAAAGGATTAAACATAACTTTGATTATATTACATTAATTAATAGAATAGAAAACAGAAATTGCTAGAATTAGGTTTAAAAAATTTTGACAAGCAACTATTTTTCTAAACGATCAAGTTTACTAAACTTTGCTTGAAAGTGATAGAAATTAAGCTGTAAAATTTAGTAGTGTAAAAACGAAGTGACGATTAATACTTTCAGAGCGAATAAAATAACTCTTTGAATAAAGAGTATTCTCTTAGTTTTACTTGATTATTGCTTTTAATATGATAAAAGATTTATTCAGAACTGCATATGACTTCATTTTTTTTTTGTAAAAAACCATTCATCCTATCAGACAATTTATGTATAGTGTATAAATTAGTCAACAATAAACACAATTCTTCCCTTAATTCTGAATCTTGTTATTTAAACAACACTCATGAGCCATATACGTCTTGAGACTTTCTGTCATAAGATACTCTTTAGTCAATCAATCATAATTAATTAATATTGTTTAATAAATAATTTTTCACTTCTTTACAGTTATGGCTTATTGTACTCTGACAACGAGGAAGCCGCAATGTACCGTATAAATCAACCGAGAAACGTTGCTGCGGCTGATATTGATGGATTCGATCAATTTAGCTGGTCACAATGGAGTGGTCAAGTTGCTCTGCCAATTTTCACTGAAGATCCTCGTAGTCGACAAATTAATACTCTTCCACCTGGCCGATATAAGATTCGATTTTCGGCTCTTAAACATTTTGGAAATAAATCGAATCCAAATGATTTCGAGACTTATCTTACATCACCATTCGATTTAGTTTATTAATCCACTACAACGTCAGTGGTATTTTTTACTTATTCTATAAATTTTTTCAAACGATTTTCTTATTTTATCTTTTTTTTTGAAAATTTTTTATATTACTATTAGGTAGGAGTGTGACAATTCCACTTTAGCTTCTCTGAGAGGAATGGTTCGAGCTGTTTTAATGAGAGAAGCTGAAGTAAAGCTATCATACTCGTATTGTTGAGCATATAAAAACTTATTATTTCAGTTTTTATATTTATAGCACTTATTTATATCAAAGCTTTATCATTTTTTCAAAAATCTTCAGCTTTATTATTATTTTTACTTTTATGGGAATTTTTATATTACTAATCAATAAATATTTATCTATTAGTTGTTCTGATCAAAGAAAGTATTTGAATTATATCTGTCTTTTCTATGAATAATTCGAATGTTATAATGCTGTCGTCAAAAGCTAGCTGTAATTTTGGAAAATTTGAAAAATATTTTTTTTCTTACGAGGGAAGTACCCGAAGTGTCCCATCGATTTAGAGCTCATATTTTGGTTATAAGTAGACCTCAATACGGCTAGCAAAAGCCTAAAAGGATTCGGGCCCATAGGCCTGAGTTATAATTGTTTTTCTAAATTTTTATCCTATGGCTCTGGGGTTACCTGTAAAATCGAATCAACGAAATTCGAACTATAATTTTGCCCATGAAGAGGTCTAAGGGCCACTAGAATTTCCTGAAAGTTTCAGGCCTAACGAATGTACCCTTCTTAAGAAACTCAATTTTCAAAAATCCACTATTTCTCATAAAAAATTTGATAAAATCGGAATTTATTGTAAATCGAATTTCTTAAGAAGGGTACATTCGTTAGGTCTGAAACTTTCAGGGAATTCTAGTGGCCCTTAGACCTCTTCATGGGCAAAATTGTAGGTCGAATTTCGTTGATTCGATTTTACAGGTAACCCAGAGCCATAGGATAAAAATTTAGAAAAACAATTATAACTCAGCCCCACAGGCCTATGGGCCCGAATCCTTTTAGGCTTTTGCTAGCCGTATTGAGGTCTACTTATAGCTAAAATATGAGCTCTAAATCGATGGGACACTTCGGGTACTTCTCTCGTTAGTTATGATTGATGGCTTCATAAGTATTCTTCTGATAATAGAATAGATTTTTATTTTAGTTAATTTTAAAATCACACACACTTGCATAAAATATAAAAAATAGAAAGTAAAATGAAAATTAAAAGTCAAAATTTAATAGAAATTATAAATTTGACCTTGAATCACACCAACTTGGTCCTTGACAATTTAACGTAGCTCTATAATAAAATATAAATAAATCATTGAATTATATTTTAATGATTACAAACCGAAAATTCAATGGATCAGTACATAAACGTGTGACAGAATATTTGTAATCATTTCTTAATTTAGCTACAATACCTTTTGGACTCATTAAATGAACTATAAAAAGAAAACAATATGATTTTAGAAAAAATAAATTCTTTCTCTTTACTAAAACCAACAGCAAAGAAAAATCGATCATTAGGTGATGCTCCTTTAAGTAAATCATTAATTTTTTGTGACGTATGTTTATCTCGACGTTCAACAATTTCATCTAAGCTTTGTTGAGATGATAGTAACACTGAATCTTCTATATGATTTGTTGATTGTGATGGAAATAATTCTTCATTATAATTTAAATCACAGTTATATAGATGTTTTACTTGTTCATATTCATTTACTTGTGGTAAGAAAGATTTATCAACATAAGAAGTTAAATTTTGTTTATGACTTGCCATTTGAAATTTTGCAAACTATATATACATCAAATGATTAATTTAATGAAAAATATATTTTTAAAAAGTTATCTACTTCGCAATACATATCGATACTTTCTAATGATTCAACAGTTTTTTTCAAACGACGAGCTTCCAATATTAAATGTATATCAAGAATAGGTATTTTTGCGTCCAATCCTCTCAAAAATCCTAATCAATAATAAATCAATGTTAGAAAGAAAAAAAGAAGATGAATTATTAGAAATCACCTAATCTTATTGGATCATTTGTCGTAGATGATTTTTGAGAATTTAAACACATTTGAAGTCGAGAAAATGCAAAAAAATTTGTCATATCAAATTCAGGAAGAAAATGTGTACTATTATAAAAAGCTGATTTTGCCGTATCCGAAAGAAAAGGCCATAAATATGGAAATGGCAAATGTGCAGTGCCAAGAAGATATGCAGGAGGATTAACATTAATTCGCCATAATAATGTTGCATCATATATCTATGATAATATTTTATATATTAATAAATATTAATTAATTCAACTTACTGACAAAATTGAAAACAAAGTTAAAATAATTATGTAATATTTCATCATAAAGTTTGAAAAAGAAAAATTTATATATAATTTTGTTTTTTACTTTGTTAATCTAACGAAAGCTTATTCGCGTTCAATATAAATACACTTAAAACAAATGCGAAATAATTATAGAAATGTTACAATAGCCTTGATTTTCTTACAAAAGAAATACTATACTTGACAAGGTAAAAGGGAAAAAAAACGCTCTACTTTCAAACGAGACGTTGAAGGCTAAAAAATATTTTCAGTATATCTATCCTATTGATATAAACATAACTCAATAATATGATACAAAAAAATAATATTTCATTAGTCTCTATTCTTATTTTGAAAGATTATTGGCAAGATATACATGAGAGATGATATATGATAAAAAATTTTATTTCTCAACCTTGAACAATTTATTTGTAGTTTTGTTTTTCTTCATTTTATATGATTATTTATTTTTATTTCATTTCACCAACAATAATTAAAATAGTACAAGACAATACATATTATTTTTAGATATAAAATATATTCACCCATATCCATATATGAAAATATTAAATGCAAATTTTTTTTTGAAAATAAAACAACAAAATATAATCTTCAGTTTCTTTTCTTTTAGTTTTACCATATTAAGATTGAATATTATTAACGGGATTCTAAGAATAAAATAAAAATAAATTCATAAGTATATATTTATGAAAAAAAATACTTTAAGTAAACATGGTTTGGTTTTTTCAATTAGTAAATCTAAACGATGAATTAATTCATTAGATTGTTTATCAGTATCATTTGATGTTAATGCTAAAATATGAGAATATAATTTTATAAATGAAAATATATTTGACTACAAACATGTTTGATAATTTGTATAAAGATCAATACAGTAGCGAGTTACATCACAATAATTGTTACTTAAATTGATATCTTGAACAAGATTTGATATTGCTTTTCCATGACGAACTATATCAACCATACAATTGGCTAATGTAATACATTCATGTAAGAATGAAAATATAGCAGCTAGAAAAAAATAGATTATCTCATTCATAAATCAAATCTAATAAAATTTTATTTTACTGACCATTTTCGAAAAGGATTATTATACAGAGAAATTAATTTTCGATTAACAAAAATTGTGTGACCGGTACCTCTTCCAAGTATTCGTATTTCTTCAGAGTGATCAATCGCTCTTCTCTAGACATGTCACTAGTTGATCATAGAACAAGACGAATGCAACCGTCCTCTGCTATCATGAAGGACAAATGATGGCAAAACTAGCTATGTCACAATATTATATCCAATCCAGAATATTTGAATCTTTGGATGTGATGGTTGGATCTCCTCTTGCATTATGATATCATTTATAGTGTTGGTATGTGTCTAATAGACCATAGACTCGTATTCTCTTATAGCTGTTTCATCTCTATTAAGTGCTACCTATGATCAAAATATCCGGTCGAAAGTAGCTAATTCGTTGGAATTCAAACTATATGGGATCAAGATTTTTAGTACTGGATTCAACCCATATCTCGTAGCTTCCTTTTCAAGAATTTCTGTCCTGATTTCGGTTTTAGTAGGTCTGGTTTGGTTCAGAATTTTGATCTAGAGAGAATGTTTTCAGAATTATTCAGATTAAATGTAAAAATATTTTTCAATGCTCGTTTTTGATTAATTCATTCGTCGAACAGGAATGTTTTAGTCATTTTCTTTTGAGTTTTACTCTAGTTTATATCGTATTTAATTAAAAATCATGGAAAAAATGATCACAACTTTTAGTTTTGATATTAGTTTCAGTCAAGTAAAAGTTAATCTGTACTACAATTTATCTTATTTAGATTTCTGAGATTGATCCTATTTAATTGAAAATAAAATTTTTTTCTCACACTAACTTTCATCTGATTCATTTTGTTTTTTCCAAAGATCTTGTATTTTATTTATACTGATAATAGCCATTGGTAATTTTGATAAAAGATATTCTACACTCTTTTTATAATTTAATAATTCAATAGATTTTGTTCGATCAATTTCATCATGCATTTGATTGATATAAAATGTTAATATAGAATCTTTAAAAGATAAAAAGAAAAGAAAATTATGAATATTTTTAATTATTTTTTCGATATTATATCTTACGTTTATATTGTCGTTTTAAATTATTTAAAATATTTTCATGATTAATTTGTAGTAATTTTTGTTTATCGGTTATATCAATATATTTTTGTGCCCATTCACGTATTATTTGTTCTAAATCAACAACTTTTTGTTCAAGAATTTCTTTTTCATATATTAAATCAATAAGACTTTCTTCATTTTCCTACAAACATGTATATATATATATATATATATATTAATCTTGAATTTGTATAAAAAAAAAATATTTACTCGATTTTTATCAATTAAATTATGACGTATTCCTTCTGTTTCGTTCAATTTTTGTTCAAATATAGATTTATCGCTACTAATACGTGATTTATCATTTTCTAATTCTTTATAACGTTCTTCAACACTCTAAATAAACATTAATAAAGAATATTTTCATTAAAAAAATATGTTTACTTAACTTGTTTAACATGTTCAATTTCTTTAATACGTTCATTTGTTTTTAGTGTTATTGAGTGATAATCATTACGTTCAGTTGTAAGTATTTGAATTCTATCTTGTAATTCCTATATTCAAAAAAAAAACGAATTCAAATCTTTAAGTTTTAATTGAATTCTTTTTAAAAGTGGTAGTTATTAAGAAAAAGTGAGCTTGAGATGTCAAAGCAAATAATTTTCATTTTAGAACGAAGTCAACTAGATTTCAGTTTTTATCGTACGATGAGAAAGCAATTAGCTCAATATTCCAAGTTAAGATTTTAATGAAGAGCAAAAGCTTATTGACTGAAGACTTTTTGGCTTACATTATTGAACCAGTAAAATCGATAAAAACGAACGAAATAGACCGGCTTTATTGCCTGAAAAATTGATAGAAATGCTAATGGAAACTAGCCGGTAGTGATTCCAAGTCTGATTTTAGATCTTTCATCGATCAATTTGTTATAAGATTCATATGATACAATCTATTTTATTTTAATAATTACAATATTTTTTGTAACTTACATCATTTGTTTGACGTAATTGAATAATTTCATTATTAAGTTTTTCATAATTTTGATTAAATTCATCTTCCTTTTTCTAAAATTAAAATAAATAATTAATTACACATATATATATATATAATCAGAACCTTATGTTCTTCTTGCAATTGTAAATATTGTTGATTTAAATCTATTAGTTGTTTTTTAGCTTCGCCTTCCTTAAAAAAGACAATTTATTAAAAGTAAAAAAAGAATTCATGTTTATACTCGACGTAATACGATAACATGTTCATCACGTAATTTACTAAATTTCTCATCAGAATTTACTTTATCTAAATAAATAAAATTCTTTCTTTTTTAGTAAAAAAAATTTCTCAATCTACTATCTAATGCACGTATTTCTTCTATATGTCGTTGATTTTCTATTTGTTGACGAAGTTGTTCTTCAATTTGTAATCGATGCTAAATAATAAAAAGAAAAAGAATTTACAAAAAATAAAATAAAATATAAATAAAAACATTTCTTTCAGCAATTAATTCTGCATCTTTAATAGCAATTGTTCGATGTAAATCATCTGTTTCTGAACGACTTTGTTTTAACATTGTATCATACTATATATATAAATAGAATAAAAAAAATTCTGTTTGTTTTTTTTTAACAATGAATTTTATTTACCTGCATTAATCTTTGTTCAAGATTGGATATTTCATTTGTACTATTAAAATAAATAAATAATAATCTTTCATTTAGAGTTTATGTATTAACAAACCGATTATATGTGGTTTCACTAGATGAGGAATCATTGCTCATGACGTTAGTTAATGTAATTTTATTCTAAAGAATTAATTAAATAAAGATTCTAACTTTAAATTTTAAGTTTCATTAATGAAACTCGAAACATTTTATAAGATTTAATTCATTACTTGGCAGCAAAATCTAACATAAAACTTCGATTTCAATCGACATTTTTTTCAATACTTTCAGATTCGAAATCCAGTGAAAATAGGATATGAATCTAGTACACAAAGTTTAATTGAACTGTTGACTAGACTGATCAACTTTGTCTATAAATTATATTAAATTTTCTTACATCATTTGATATATCAATAAGAAGATCATCAGTCACTTGTGATGAATCAGATGGCGTGTTTACAATAGCAACAGGAGTTTGATAATTTTTCAAATCTTCTTTTATATCAAAATTTGGTGGATTCTATGAAAAATAAAAAGAAAATAAAAGAAATATAAAAAAATACAATATTTATACTGTTGGTAATAAAGGAACTTTAATAAGACTTTTGAAATATTGTAATGTTGATGATTGACTATAGAAACGTTTTAATTTTTCAAATTGATTATTTAATCTTTGTCGATGTCCTTGTAACGTATCACCAGGTAAATCTACATTTATTTTTAATAATACAAAAAATTCTTTTCAAATAATTTCTTTACTTTCATGAAGTTTAAAAAGAATTTTAACAATATAATCATAAAGTATACTTGAATCTTGTATACATATAATAATTGGATTAAGACGACATTGACCATTTAATGACATTGAATTTGAACGTGATTGATCTAGTGATGAAAATATAACTTGTATAAGATTTAATAATTCTTCCATATAATCAAGTAAATCAATACATAATTGAAAATATAGCGTAAAATCATTTTTTTTATTATTATTAAATAAATATTGAATATCATTATGTTCATTAATTGTTAAATTACCTGCAAATGTTGAATTTCGTTCATGAAATTTTAATTTTGATATAATTAAATAACAATAACGATATGTTAATAAACCATAACTTTGTTGTACACCACTCTAGTTTATAAATTTATATTAAAAGAAATATTCAAATTTAACATACCCAATATTTGCATAATTGATCGAAATAAGTTGATAATACAATACAATCTTGAATAACCTAGATTTATTAGGAATTTATTGTTTAGTGTCTATGATTTTTAATTATAATAGAAATCAGTCATTTTTTCCTCTTTCATTTGAAAATAATAAATTAACTCTTTGATTAGGAGACACATGTATATACGGACTGAGTGTCAATGTAGATTATAATCTTTACAAATATTTATCTTCCATCAGTCATAGTGTATTCTAGTTATCGTATGCTTTTAGTGTACATGTTATCACTGTACAAGAATATTAGTTGAAAATGAAGAATTATGGATTTATGAATTGATAGATTTTAGAAACTGAAAATCGTTCAAGGTCCTGTGAAACTAAATAGAGATGCATAAAATTGTGTACAATCTTAGAACTATTATTGTTCTAAAGAGTTTTGAGTTTTGTCAAGATTCTAATCTTACAGAAGAGCAAATGTTCAATTTTATTAGATGTATATTATAATGCAGAATGATTCGGTTATTTATGGAACTTTCTGCAGAATTTTACAAGTTTTTCGATCATCTTGTTCGACTTTCCCGTCCCTGAGTTTGATTGTGTTGACTGAAACCTGGCGCAATCTACTGATTTACTTGAATATATATATATTCTATTCTAGAGTTTTACAAGCAATTTCAATCTTTTTCTTTCTTTTCGAAAAGACCGTAATCAAATGGTTAAATTTAGACGCTACTTCGAGAATATCATCCGAAGAAATTAATGGAAAATATCGATGAATTTGAAATATTTCAGTTTGTCTAACGAAAGAGGATGATGTTTGGGTAAAGTTGAGTAAAAGATTATTCGATCTAAGGTGAATAAATTTATTTATTCAAAAGGCTTTTTTTTATAGCTTTTCTTAGATTCTCTATTGACCGAAATAAATGGTAGTTACTAACTAAAATGAATCATTTTTTGCACAAAAATAATAATTTGTTTGTTTTTAATTATATTTTGAAGATTGAACTACAATTTGACATTAATGAATTAGTTTCTACTGCTGGCAAAGTTATAGAAAAGCGAGTTTTTTCCCTGAAAAGCTGCAAAAGAATCGGTGAATACGTTAACATGACTTTCTACTCTTCTAAAATTGTCAGTATTTATCCATATCAAATGAAAAATCCTATGGAACTAGAATTTTCATATATATTGTTACAGTATAAGTTTCAGCACATTCTAAATTTTAGATTATTGAGTTACGATACCAAAAAGATCAAAAATAGATGAGTACATTATCTATAAACAGGTTGTGCACAAAAGAAACTACTTTTTTACTGACTATTCATCGACCTGTACACTTTATGTAGCCATTAATACTCTAAAAATAGTACATCCAAAATCTATCCAATTAGTGTATCATTCACTACATTGAACAAGAATAAATCTTTATTTTTATATGAAAATTATCTTTTCAGGTGTAATAAAATATTAGTAACGACAAAAAATATTGAACGAGGTTCTAATGTATACAAGCATGAAGTATTATTAATGCAGTTATATATATATATTATAGTGATGGTTATAGTCATTCTATGAGCTCGAATCAAGTTAAATTTACGTGAGATAAAACGAAAGAGCAAATATTAGCAGAAATAGTTTTAGCATTATTAATTTAGAAAAAAAAAAATTTTTATTATGTACTATGACGAATGGACTCATCATTTCGATATTTTTCATTATGAGCCAAAAGAATGACAAAAGTATTTCTTTGTCTCCTTCGAACTATTTGTTTGAAGACGAATATTTATTACTTATAAGCTAAGGTAATCAAATAAAGAATGAAATAAAATTTAATCTCATATTTCTTAATAAGATATTAAATTAGCAACCTACATTTTTATGTCCATCTCTTAAAAGTCGATGAATAACATAGCAAAATTTCCAAGACACAATTGGATGTGATTCTATATGAATTCTAACTACCATTGACCAAAAAAGACGAGAACCTTCTAATCGAAATGTACCAAGAATAAGATCTAAAATTAAAATTAAATTAAGTATTTCATTTTCTATTACTTACTTCGAACATGTTTTTCTTTTGCCGGTGATTCAGCATTATTAATAGCTTTTGTTGCGCTTTGCCACTAAATTAATTAATATGATTTGTTAAATAAAACAATTTTTTATATGTATATATATACTTGACTCCATTCAAATTTATCGCGATCATTTTGATCGACTAATTTTCTTCGTATTGGAATATTTGTTATTAATTGATGTAAATTAACTATATTTGAACGATTCATATTAATACTTATCTTTAACAAAATAAAAGCAACAAAAAAAAGAATGCAAAACTTAAATGTGAATACGTAGTTAGTAACAGCTTGTTTAAAGTAAAAAAAAAAAAGATACAAATTCTTTTTTACACTCGATCGATGGTGCATTCAATAAAAACAGTAACAGATAGGTTTCTTTTTGAAAAACTATATTTAAAACGAGATCGTATGATTGATTAGAATGTATCAAAACTTTTGAAAAATAAACGTTCAATAATAAACAAATAGATACAAAAAGGTATCCATTGAACCTTAAAGTATTTTTTAAAAAAATGTTCTCAAAATCTGTAGAGGTCGTAGATTGTCGTGTAGATTTTTAATGGTTAAAAATAAATTAATAAGTTATAATCCTGAAAATTTCCGCTTTTTTTTATCATATATATTAGTTTATTTAAATGAAATAGAACTATTCTGAATTAATTGAATAAGAACGGAAAATATCACGTATATGATTATAATCTTGAGGATATACACACGTTTTTCTTATTTTAGATTTTTTTATCAATGAATATATTGTCAAAAGATATTCTCAAGAAAAAGCATTTCTACTTAGGAGTATCCAAAAGTAGTGGCAGTGATACTTTTATGTCATGTAGTATCCTTTAGGAACACAATAAATCATCTCGAAATTTTATTATTATAATATCGATTGAAGTATGACCAAACAGCATAGAAAAATCTTTGTATTCTTTTCTCTATCAGACTACTTAGAGAAAAAATTTCTTCAAGGGTACTGTATGATATAAAAGTGTTACTGTCACTACTTTTGGATACCTCTAAGTATACATAAAATTTTGTAGTAGACCACATTGCTTGGACAAAGAAGCCTTCAAGGATTATAATTAATTCAAAAATGTCCTAAACAAAAAAAGAAAAGTGTAACTCATGTAATCATATCCTGACATGAAAATACTATGATCCAATCTACTATGGTTGATCAATCAATTTGACATTTTTGATTTTATGCAGAATTGATACAAAATTTGCATCATTGAAAAAAAAACGAGTGTAATCAATAACGTATTTCGAAGAGATATAATAAACTTGAGATTAAACACATTTATGCAAATACAGTTAAATGAAAATGTAGTATACGATGATTTTTTTTGAAACTATTGAATATGATAATAAGGATTGGAAACTATTATTCGATCGTGTTCGAAAATCTTTTGAACAACACAAGATTTTCTTTGAGATATGAAACAACGAATCGTAATATGAGTGTTATCTGATTATTTAAATATGTTTACTCAGATTACATGATAGTTGAGCCTCAGACAGATGAATACGGACATTTAAGCCGTCTGACAGTTGAGCTCTCGATATTAGAGTCTTATATGACGATGATGAACTAGAAATCAACTATTAGTACCCAGATTATTCACTATTTGCACAAGACATTCTAATGAGAAACTGTTTCTTAAATTTAGATAAACTTCTTTTTTTTTTCCTCTTTGATATAATTCATTAGCATTGAAAAATACTGCATTTTACATATTTAATGCTATCATGAACTCTTTCTTTTCCAATTTAAATAGACATAAATGATGACCTTAAATTGTCATACAAAAATGACAAGATTCGACAATTGAAGAAAAAAAAATCTAATATATATAAATATATAATTTGACATAACAATAATCGATGTTTAACGTAGATCAATTTGTCCTTTACTATGTGAAGAACGTTTTCGTCCAGCTGACAATGTCATTGAATGACATGATGAACGATGTGAATGAATTACTTTTCGACATGTTAATACATTAACAAAAGCACGACGAAAAGCTCGACTGAATATAGTATAAATAATTGGATTTGCACATGATGAACAATATCCAAGCCATGTTGCAATAGATATTAATAATGGATGTATATCCGTTATAAAACAAGAAAGAAGATTAATTATAAAAAATGGTGTCCATAATATAACAAATATAGAAAAAATAATAAGTAATACACGCATTGCTTTACGTTCATTATTTGCTGAATTTTTTGTTAAATTTCGAAATCTTTGATGTTTTTTACGTGAACTATGTAATCTAGGTGTATTTGTTCCTGCTATAGCTGATTGTAATGTAGCTGAATGTTGAGTTAAACTTGATGTACATGATGATGAATCATCTGTATCTAATGAAACCATTTGAAAACTAGCTTGTGATGTAACATCATTAAGACGTGGAGGACGTTGACGTATTGTACCTTGTTGAGATGATGAACCAATTGATGATGATGTACTTGGTCGATTATGTCGTATAAGACGAGCAGCTAACATTGATGATGTTATTGAACAAACACTACTTCGTTGTAAAACAGCAAAATTTTGAGCAGAAGCAACATGATCATTAACAAGTAGAAGTTGTTGTTGAGGACGTAATGTTGAATTTGGTGCGGATGTTTGTCCATATAATTGTTCAATACGAGGAAAATGTCGTTTAAGATTTGTTAATGGAGGAAAATTTTGTTTATTTATATTTAACATTGGTGTATTTTCTGTTACATTCATAGCTGATGCACAACGTGATGGAATTACAAAATTAGGTTCAGTATTAAGAGCTGTTGATGATGCTGTAACTGTAATCCAATTTTGAATACGTTGACATGTTGTATCAAATGTTAAATAAGGTATTGTTTGTTCAAGATTATTATTATTATTAGTAGTAGTAGTAGTACTATTTGGAATATTTTGTATACTTTCATGTGTAACAAGAAGATTTGGAATAGGTGAATTATTTGAATATGTTCCATCATTATTTGATTGAAATATTGGTAATCGAATATCAGCACTATGTCTTAAAGAAAAATTTTTTCATATAAAATATTTATTCAATTTAATTTTTTTTAACATACGATCGTCCGCGTTTTCTTGGATCAACTGTGAGAAAAGATGTTGGAACAAATATTGGTTGATGAATACTTGTTTCGGCAAGTAATTGATCTATTGTTGGTGTATGATTTTCATCTAAATTAGATGTACCTGGAACAGAAAGTGAAGGACGTTTACTAGTAGAACCATTATTATTCATTGATGCTGATAATTGAGCTGTTAAATTAGCTAATTCTTCACTTATTTTTGCCGAATCACGACGAATTTGTAAAAGTGTATGAACAGATGAACTACGTCGCTGATCTCTACGACCATTTTCAACATCAAGCAATGGTGTATATGAATGAGAACGTTTTGTATGTTCTTGAAGATCATCTAGAGAACTTGGATCAAGATGTTGATTTGTTGATGGTTGTTCAGCTAGAAAATAAGAAAAAAAATTGTTTAATTTTTTTGTTTTGTTTTGATAGAATAATGATAATGGAAAACATTTGTTGTTCGGAAAGATTATAATAAATACATAATATATAGATTTCAGACGTTTTATCTTACTGGATTTTTCTGATGAGGATTTTAGTTGTTTTTCTTTATATTTATTCCAATCAATAGGTGCTAATGGTCTTGAAGATTCATTTAAACGTTGACTTGAAGTAAACATAGTTTTTTTTGGTTCTTCACATGTAAATAATGATGAAGCACGTTTTCGTTCATAATTTTTTGGTATGTTTTTATCTATTGGCTGAGGCTCTTTTTCAGATATAACTGGTGTTTTTTTTTCATCTGGTATTTCAACAGTATTTACTGCTCGTTTCCATCTTATTGCCATGGTTGCAAGATTAATGACAGCATGAATTCTTTCACGACGTCTTTTACGTTCTTTTTTAGTTGTATGTGCTTGTTGTAATGCAGCCATTGTTAATGCATATGTAACAATCATAATAATTAATGGAATGAAAAAAGCAACAAATGAACCATAAATTTTAAATGTTCGATGAGTTGGAAAACATGCACGTGTTTTCTCATTATAAACATTTGATGAATCAACAAGACCAAGAGTAAATAATGGTAAACATATAGCAAATGATATTAACCAAATTGTTATTATTTTATAAGCCACTAAACTTCGACGTTTATTTCGTCCATATTTTAATGGATATCTCAATGTAAGATATCGATCAAGTGACATAACACTAAATTTTAAAATAATATAAAAAAGAAAAAAAACTCATTTTTTTTGTACCTCATATGCCAAATTGATGATGTACAACAACAGATATCAAACGTTAAACAAACATTACAAGCTAATGCATCAAATGGAAAATGTCCAATAAGTTCAACGGTTACAGCTAAAGGCATAACAAGACATGCCACAAGACAATCAGTAAATGCAAGTGATGTTAAAAAATAATTTGTTGTATTTTGTAAATTTCTTTCACGTATAACGGCAATACAAACAAGACTATTACCACTTACAGTAAATATAATAACTAAAAAGAAAAAAAAAATTCTTTTTATTTCAATTAATCCCAATAGATTATGAGAATTCTCTTTGGTGGAAATAACAAATCAAATTCTATTGTATAATAATAAATATAAATGTGAAAAATAATTTTTAGATCTAGTAAATGATTTGTAATAGAGTTATTTTTTGAATTATAAACTTATATCATATAAAGAATGGACATCTTCAAAGAATCTATAGTTTTCTTAGTAGCATAATACTTTTTTTTAATTTACAAAACATTTTTTTGATTCTATTTGTATGTTATGAAGAAAAAATTTGGTTTTTTTTTCCCTTCTAGAATACAACCTACAGCTTTTGAATGTTAACTTCAATGTACGGCTTCTCACTATAAATTCAAACATAGATTTAGCTTTTATTAAAAATAAAGAATAAAATTTCAGCCTTATTAATGCTAAATGAAGAATATTTTATTTATTTGAGGGAAATTGATGTATCATTATAGAACTTTTGCTATCAATCTTTCATCTATATTAACATTTTAATAATAGACACTTTTTTCCGGTTTCAAGTTATTTACGCATGAATTTTTTTGGCTTTTATTTTTATTTTTATACAATAATGTTCGTATAGAAGACAAAATATTTAGCTGTTATCCTATAATTTACTGAATAATAATTATTTTCGATATGAAACCATTAAAAAACAAAACTAATACAATTTATTCGAAATAATTGTATAACTTACTACTAATCAATGATAAACTAATCCATATAGGTTCAAATTCTTGTGAAAAATCTGAATAATTGCTAAAATCATTATTAAATTGCATTAAATTTTTTGTTTTATTGTCAATATCAGATGAAGACCAATGTTTTGTAGTGACTAACATGATGTTTATTTTCTAGAAAGATACGAATATATATAAAAATATGTCGGATGTAAAGAAAAGTTATGTTAGAAGATTTTTACAATGTCCGGACGTCCGTGTCAACACCAATCATTCATTCACTGATTCCAATAAAAGAAAGAGATAAAAAAGAAAAAGAGATCGAAAAGAAGTTCTTTTTTTTTTTTCTTCTTCTTACTAAGAGTACATCGTTATTTATACATTGAGTTTATTAATATATTTTTTTCTGACTATTAACTATTGCATGCATACTAAGAATTTTCTAATTGTCGTCTATACTTCGTTTATATGGATAGCAAAAAAAATATAATAATACGTGATAACGTGCCGTTGCCCAATTTACCAGATTCTTGATGGTGCCTCGCCAATGTCAAGGACATTAGCCGATGGCGGCACATATATATTGAAACATCGGCAAATTATCTTCTATCTTATTCTCTCTTTCATTCTAATAGAAAACATGAGATAGTGCGACGGATTCCAACAAAAAGCGAGAATATGACGAGTGATCCTTTTCTCTTATAGATAAAAAAAAAAAGGAAAGCAAAAAAAAAAAAAGAACTTGAAAAATGAGATTTCATCAATGGTACTTGCTAACCGGATGAGACCGTTAACGTACACATATATATACTTACGTGATAATCTTATTTTTGACTCTATCAGCAAAAATCAAACGAAGAAAGACGATATACGGAATAATAAAAAAATAACAAAGAAAGACAAAACATAAATCTATATTTTCATGCTTAATTCTGTCGGCTATCTTGCGCAACTGTTCAGCCGTGACATACTAAATAGCTTTGTGTCCGATCACACAATAGAATAAAGAAAAACAACTGATAAATTCACTTATCGATACCAGTTTCTATCCGAAGAATCCATTTGTATGCGTTACCATTGTTTATTATATATTCTATATTGCCTAAGGACAAAAAAAAGACGTGAAGACAACAAATGATGAATAGTCTTTGTGCATTAGAATCACAAATGTTCAAAGTTGAAAAATAACATACGAAATATTTTTCGATAATAACATATATTATATAAAAATCAAAGTATTAAAACTTATCATTATATAAAAACTATAGAAGAAAACATCAATAATGTGTTAAAAATAAGAATACATTAACTACACTAACCGTATTTCGATTATTTTCTTTACATCAACTAATCCCTAAAGACTCAATAAATTTAGCGAAGAAAGCAAAAAATAAATAACATCAATTGTAGTGCTTACGAACAAAAAAAAAAGTTATCTATTATTTTCTTATATGCTTCATCTACGTTTTCTAATAATATTCCAAATTTTTTTTTATATCCTAAAACTATATCAATATGTATATATGATAAAAGTAAGTAACTAATTGGAAAAAAAAATTTATAACGATTGCCGTAACTAATATTGAACATTAGATGTCTCTCTTCAGAATATATTTCTAACTGACAATGTACTTGTTGTGTTCAATAAGAGTTTACGAGAAAGAAAATGAAAAATAAAAAAAAAAGAAACACAATTAAGTATTGAAACGATTTTTATTAAATATTTTGTTAAGATAAAAATAGTATTATAAATGGTATTGACAATGATCAAAATAAAACATAAGGAAAATACCTAAATAAAAAAAGAAAGATACTTCATATTGATTGTTTATCTAAATTTTAATTAGATAGTTAATGACAAGAAATATATATATAATTCTTTCTCATTTATATTCTCGAATATTCACTTGAAAAATATTATTATTGTATAAGCATCAAATTATCATTAATATCTAGTGACTAAAATAGGAAAATGAAAGAGAAAGTTTAGAATTCATCTATCTCAATAGAGAAAAAGAAATTGCAATAGACATGCTACATTATCCATAGAAAAACCGAGTAATTCTGATAGCATGAAATGCTCAAATGCACATGTGAAGGTGAATGAGCAAAAAAAAACGACATTCAGTAAGAGAATAGTGTGCGACGTCTGTTGCTTTCTTTTTTTTCCATCTTATCATTGTTGATCTTAAAAATCCAAGCATATATTCACGGAAAAAGCCACACCTACGCATCAAGTCTCTATTTCCTTTCGCTGATAATATATATATATACACATATATTGCTAATTTAGAGTGATGTGTTGACTTCTCGGTTGATTTTTCTTATATAGATTCTTATTGCATGATCACATATACCGTCGGCTATGAATCGTTAGACGACATTTCTCTTCTTTACACTTGAGGAAAAAAAGAAGGCAAACTATAGTACTATTGTATGGCACGTACATGATAATTACTTACATGATATTTATACATAGAATAAGATTTGAAATTTATAGAAAATATTTAACTGGTGACAAAAAAAAATGAAATAAATATTAATCTTGAATGTTTTCAAGCATAAAAAATAATTAATCTGTTATTAATGGAATAAGAAGAAAAAAAATCATATTTTTGAACTTTATTGTGACTGTCGGATGGTATTTTTATCATCTTACATATTATATTATGCACGTTGCCTATAAATAACGATAAAACAACAAAATATAAAGTTTATCTAGAGGCAAAGAAAATATCAGTTTAGTCCTGAGTTTTTGTTGTCATTAGACGAAAATAAATTTAATTAACACGTTCAATAGGACCAATAATTGTCTCTCCACTCATATTTATAACAGGTTGATCAGGTGAATTGAATAGATCTTCAGCTCGAATATAAGCTGGTGTTACATTAGGTAATGGATCTTGTGCTATAGCGCAGGCAACAGATGATTGTGGAAGTACACTTCCCCCTCCAGGTTGTATCATAGGTGGAACATGAGATTGTGATAAACTATGAGCAAGATATTGTGAAAGTAAAGTTGGTGCTGGTTGTTCAGATAATATTATAGGCCCGTTTGGAAAACCTTCTATACCATAACCATCAAATAAAGGTAAACTACTTGCATATGGTGCATTTATGATAGGTGGTGTGGCCAATATATGAGGTAGGCTAGCAATTCGTTTACCACCTATAATTTTACCAGTAGAACGTGAGAAGAAATTACCATAACTAAAAAATTTATATAAACCAGCAGCAGCTAGAAAAAAGAATATGGAAAGAAATTCGAGTACAATAGTTGGTACCATAAGCCAAAATCCATAACGTTTATGATATTCTACATCACCTCTTAAATTGGATAAATTGTTTGATTGACGACCAAATATTGGTAAACCAACAACAAGACAAATAAATGCAATAAAAGCAAGAACTCCAGCTAAAGAAGCTAGAAGTGGTAAAATCATAGAAATTATTGCCGTAGCAAGTCCAAATGAAAGAAATATCATTCCCGTAGTTATAAGACCTTCACCTGTACGAACAAAACCTGGACGACTTCCATTAAATAATTGATCTTCAGCTGTTGGCCAACGTCTACAAACTGTACCAATGCCTGATGTTTGTTCTTGACAATAGGCCCATAGACCATAATATTCTTGGATCGAATCACTATAACGTCGAAATGCATGCCAATCCGGTACACCAAAACTAATCCATCCTAGTAAAATAAAAATTATTCTTTCAGATAATTGATAAATTTTTTTTTCTTTTAAATCATACCAAGAACGAAAGCAACTAATGAAAGTATAATTCCAATAATTAATAGAAATTTCCAAAAATGAAAACGATCCATTAGTTACTCTAAATAATTCAAAAACTAACAGTCTTATTATGTATTATTTTGTTGTATATATGTGTATGCCTTCGCTTTCATTGACAAAAAAAAAAGAGGGGAATAGTGTTACAATGTATGAAATATCGCGATAAAAAAATACACCAAGGAGAAATCATAGACAGGCTGCATGTGAATAATCAATCATGCATAACAAATAATACAACAAATAAAAAACAAAATAAATTATAAAAAAACTCATATTATTTTAATCAACGAGAGTAAAACAATTGATCATTAACTTTATATCAAAAATATATGGTAAAAAAAAAAAGAATGTATTGATTCATTGTTATTTCAAAAGAAAATTACCTTGAATAGTCGACTTATTCTTTTCTATACATAGTAATAACCTTGAATCGAAAAGCATATCCTCCGTAACACTGATTTGTATATCACCTGTAAGATAAAAAAAAAAACCACAAGATGTACTTGTAATAAATACATTAAATATATCATCAATAATAATTTTTAAACTACTCATATTTAATAATAAGTTAAACAGAAAATACTACCTTCAAAGATATATGATATTTTTTGTTTGTTTATTTCAATTCTATTGTCAATATTAAATAGTTAAAAATATTTGTTTAGTAAAATTTTGAAATAATTTGAATATCAAAGATTTCAAGCTATTTTGGTTTTTCATGATTAATATCTTATTTATAATCTGAAAAAATTCTGATACTTTATCTCATCAATTGGATCAGTAATATATAAAATCATTTCTATGATGTTTATATAAGATAGAAAATTATGTTATCATGAAAAATACAAATTTGTAATTAAGATTTCTTTCGTTTTTTCTGATTAAATAAGTTAGAATATGTGTTCATATTTAATAGATTGAGTTACCTTGATCAAAAAAAAAAAGTAGTATCATCAATAATAGATGCATTCATATTGAGAAAAAAAACAAAAGGATGACATTAATAAGAGAGCGCAATGCATATTTTAGTTTTTCTTATTATAGTATGCATGACCTTGAAGTTTAATATGCTTATGAATAGATTTTATAAATTTTAAGTCAAAATTTTTATCTTTAATTCTTATCTTAATATGTAATTTAATTTTGATTTATTAATCAATATAAATTTTATTTCATATTATCAGAAAAAGGTATTATTATATGATAATCAAATATGACACACAATATTAGATTTATTAAAAGAGAAATACTATACATACTCGAAGGAGAAAAAAACAGAAATCTTCATTCTTGAGATTGTTTTGATTGTCAATGATTTGCATCGCTGGATAATGGATTCGATTTCTCAATATTAAACACAATAGCATTCTCGAGTATTGTAGAGCGACATCAGGAGTAAATAACAGTTATTTTTTAAATGATTCAAATAACACAATATTTCATTCGTCTTGTCACTCATTATTGTAAATAATTGTAATCAATTTTTTCCTCCTTAATTACAAACGAGAATATTCATGATAATGGTGCATAATATCTATGAAATTGAGTGGAACATCATTATTTTAAATGAAAATTTAATGATCACTTTCTTTTACATTCGACTTGAAATAAAGAATCTTTCGTTCTATGAAGTACTTAGTTTCCTTTATAAATATTAATTTATTTCCATTAAATAGGAGTAAATGATAATCACAAGATTTCTACAAATATCAATAATACTAAAAAAAACAAACTTGTGTACTATTCTAAATTATTTCAACTATTAATTTACTAATATAAAATGCTTTCAGAGAAAAATTTTTTGATTAAATAGAATGACATTGTTGTATAATGTTACAATTGACAAGTATGAATTTATTAATTTTAAAATATAAGAATATAATTTCTTGTCATTTTATTTATTTGAATTTGTATGAAAATACAATATTATTTACTGATTTTTAACACCATCTATAATATCATTTTGATTTTTCAATCAATTATGTATTTCAACCAATAAAAAATCAACAATACATAGTATTTTATGTTATTATAACATTCCGTTCATTTAAATTATACCAATAATGGATACTCGTCGACCAACTCGTATTCATAGGTATTCATATAATTCTTTTCATTAATTTTTTTGATAATTATATAAAATATTTTCAAAGATTTCGTCCAGCATTAATTACACAAGTAGATGATGCATTACCTGATTATATGAATTTAATGGGCATGATATTTTCCATGTGTTCATTAATGCTTAAAGTAAATAAAATAATTTTATTTAAATAAAAAAAAAAAGTAAATACATTTATTTTAGATTAAATGGTGTGCATGGGTTGCAATATTTGCTGGTAAAAAATATTAAAATATATTATTTATTTATTTATTTTTTGTTTTAGCATTAGTTGGTTTTGCTAATTCACGTACTTCAGATGATGCAAAACAAGTTCTTAGTAGTTTTATGTATGTATACAATGATAGATTTTTCTTAAAGAAAAAAAGAATTTTAACATAATAAAAAACTATGATCATTTGATTTCAGTATTTCAATAAAATAAAGTATTTGAAAATGATAAGTTTATTTTGCTGATTAAAATCTATGTATTATGATTGTTTATTAGCTATTAATTTAATGAGAAATATATTTCTATAAAAATTAAATTATATTTATATTTATTTTAGGTTGTCAATTTCTGCTGTTGTTGTAACTTACATGCAAAATCCTGCACCAATGACTATACCATTTATGCAATAGAGATGAAAAAAAAAACGAATTATTCATGTTTTAATGTTTTTTCTTTTGTTTTAATTTAAAAATAAAAATTAAAACATAGTTTGTATCTTTATGTTGTTTTTTTTTCATAATCAATTGGTTCACCAAGAAAAATTGATGATGTTAACATTTGATTTAATGTATTTTGAATATCACGTAGAAGTTTTTTATTTGATGATTGTAATATTTTAACATTATTACGTAATGTACGTAATTCTTTATCACTTTTTTTATTAACTTGATTAACTTGTTCAGTTAAATCTTGATATCTAATTGTTTCTTTTTTAAGTTCATCACGTAATTGTTGACAATCATTTTCTAAAATATCCATAGCAGATTGAAATTTTTTTTTTTCTTCCATTTTATATAAATATTGTCTTATACTATAACCCATACTACTTGAATATAATTCTTCATATGTATTTATCCATTGTGTATGTTCATTTTTAATACGTTCAAGTAATAAACCACGTTCCGAACAATGAATTTTTGTTATACGTATAAGTTCATTAAATAAATCATCATAAATATGACGACGTTTTGGACATAAACCATTTTCAAGTGCAAATTCATTATATAACATCATATTAAAACGTTCTTCTAATTGTTGTACATCATCTTGTGTACTTGGAATTGTTGATGGAAGAAATATTTCATCATCTTGACGTCCTAATGTTAATTTTGTTTTACGATTCATCACATATATTTCTTTTCTCTTTTATATTTATTATTTGTTACTAAATGATTCTTATGTTATTTCGTTTCTAAAGGTAGATTGTATTGTTGACTAAAGATATCGTAGTCAAGTATAACATATAATCGAAGAAGAATAAGAAAAGAAAAATGATGAATTTATTCTTAATAGTAAAATGAGATTAATTTATAAAAGTTAATAATAGATTTTAATTCATTAATTTATATATAGATAAAAAAATGATTTTTAACTATAAAATCTAAATATCTCTAATTGATATTGCTAAATTAATGATCATATCTTTTGTATTTTAATATGAATATCGATATCAATTGATCAATTCAAATATAAATATGAATATATTTGTAGATTATATAAGAGATAATAATACTATATCTTGTATACAGAAGCATTAAAATTTTTGTATGATAAAGATACAATTTCAAAATGTTTTTAATCATTTTAGATGACGACAATTGAAAATGAAAATAAAAATGTAAAACTTTCTGAAACTGCTGAACTTATTAAATTGAACAAACTTTTTTCTCAACGTTATACGGATGAAGATAAAGAATATATTCAAATGACTAAACAACGTTCTCAAAGTCCACCAATAGTTGATGATTGGGGTCAAAATAAAAGTAATTATCGAAATCAACAACGTTATTATTCAAATGATCATTATAATAATAATAATAATCGGCGTGATTATCAACAATATAAAAATTATTCGCATGATAATCATTATCGTCGAGATCGTACTTACAGTCCATCCTATCATCATGACAAACGTCGATAAATTATTTTTTCTATAGTAACTGTTAAATAGGTAAAAAATATGTATGTTATGTTAATAAAAACATGATCAATATCAATTGTAAAATTTAGATATTATCATACTAGTAGTGAATAAAATGATCTAAGATGCTTGTAGAATATATATATTCATAATCGATTTGTTTCAATGTAACTTATTGTATTTTCATATCTTTGCTCTTTTTGATATGATTGATATTCAATGATATTTATCCCATAGAAGAAAGTTTCAAATGATGAATGAATTACAAAAATGGTTATTGATTATTTTTATCTAATTTACATTTTGATCATGTCTTTGATATTTAATCATTAATTTAGTTTGGTCAAATATCTCTTTACTGTTGTGAGCTAGGTATCGATAATCAATATATGTAAAAAGAACAAGAAGAATTACAATATTTAAAGAGTGTAACTTATAGAGTTTTTATTTACTTGTCCTCAAATTTTGCATTAAGTTTCATACAATTCAGTGCCTGCCAAAAAACGAAAGATATATTTATTCTTTATTTTCAATTCGTTATCTAGGTATAAGAGTGCACCATATGGCACCTTCCATCTCTAACAGTTAGGTTTTTTTCAAGTATCAAATTCCTTATTGGTATATAAAACACCCAATGAAGTATATTTTTAGCGCTCGAATAAATACATAAATATTTGAGATATGAAACAGTTAATCATAATATATTCTTGTGATAATAAAAAAATAATATAAAATCCTCGAAACAATTCTAAATGTCATTAATAACAGGAATAATTGTTGGTTGTGGAAATCGTGGTCAAATTTATGCAGAATATGCACGTTATTTACCTGAACGTTTTCGTTTAATTGCTATAGCTGATTCTCGATTAATTATTCGTAAAAAATTACAAAAAATTTATTCACTTGATGATAAATATATTTTTGATGATTGGCGTCAATTAGCTAGTCCAAATATTGAACGTCTTGCTGATTGTGCTCTTATAACATTACCTGATCGAGAACATTATGAAGCAGCTATACAACTTGCTAATAAAGGTTATCATATTTTATTAGAAAAACCTATGGCTACAAATCTTGAACATTGTAAAAAGATTGTACAAGTATGTCAAGATAATAATGTTGTTTTAGCTGTTTGTCATGTTTTACGATATTTGCCTGTTGTAAAAAAAATTAAACAATTAATTAATGATAATGTCATTGGTAAACTTGTTTCAATTCAACATATTGAACCAGTTGGTAAATATTCACTTATTTATTTATTAGTAAAAGATATTTATTTACAATTTATTTTTATAGGTTTTTGGCATTTTGCTCATTCATATGTACGTGGTAATTGGCATAATGAAAATGAAAGTTGTTTTTCACTTCTAGCTAAATGTTGTCATGATCTTGATTTAATACAATATTGGATGCAACCACGTCAATGTACACATATATCAAGTTTTGGTAAATTAATGCATTTTACACGTGAAAATAAACCAGATGGTGCTGGTGATCGTTGTTTAAATTGTTCAGTTGAATCAACATGTCCCTATTCAGCTAAAAAAATTTATTTAGACAAACATAATCGTCATAAATTTGTTTCACTTATTGCACCAGATATTGAAGATTGTGATAATTGGGAAAATATTGAAGTAAAAGTAAAACATGCTCTTGAAACTGGTCCTTATGGACGATGTGTTTATGGAGATTGTAATAATGATGTTGTTGATCAACAAGTTGTTATACTTAATTTTGATGATGGTAAAAATTTATTTAAGAAATTCATTTTCAGATTTTCAATTCATTAAGATAATTTATGGATTATCTATAGAGTATATTTGAGCATTGAAACCAAGTGTAATAATTATTTTACACATTAAAAATTCTTAATATTATCTGATTTATTTGTTATGGTTAATATAACACTTTTCATATTGATATTTTTCTAAAATGGAAAAGAACAATTTATAGTCTTACATAAAGTAATAGATTAGAAAATGTTTGTTTCATAGTATATATATCTTTTTTATAGTATAAATTCTATCCTAATATATAGGTTCAACAGCAACAATGCAAATGGTTGCTTTTTCTGAACATATGTGTCGTCGTACTTCACGTCTATTTGGTACACATGGAGAATTAACTTGGACTGGCGAAGATACATTAGTACATTTTGATTTTCTTACACAAAAACGTACTGTATATAATGTAAAAGATGAATCAGGAGGTGGTATTATGAGTGGACATGGCGGTGCTGATTTTTTTGCTATGAATTCATTTATATGTGCATTAGCTTTTAATCAACCGGAATTAATTGGAACAGGACCAAATGATTCTTTAACGAGTCATATATTAGCTTTTGCAGCTGAAAAAGCTCGAAAAGAAAATCGTGTTTGTGCAATCAGTGAATTTTTAGATTAGATTTATTTTTTAAACAACTTAATAATTCAATAATTTCCGCAATTTATAAATACATATGTATTTTAATTCTATACTTTTAATTAATAAGTTATATAAGAGACTATTAATATTTTATTGAAGCCAGAAGACAAGCCAAATGTTCAAGTGAATATATATTTATTAAGCTGTGTACGTTACTAATATACAGCTTTCAATAAAAAAAACTTCCATAAAATTAAAGTTTTTCTATAACAGTTCTCTTGCTGTTTGCAAGTATAAATTATAAAATTCATTTTTTTCTGGAATATACGTTCGTTAGCTATACCACATGTTGAACATACAGCAGTGTGATGTCATTTCTGTTAGATGCATATATATCAAATCATAACACCATCTAATTAGTTATTATTCCATATATTTTTACGAATATTTTACAATTCAATTGTAACATATTTATATTAAATGTAGTGATAAAAGAAAAGGAATTTTTTTGAATTACTTTTAATCATTTTACTATTTGTTCCCAAGTCTAGTCTTCATCTAAGAAAAAACTTATTCTCGACAAATAAAGGATAGTTGTTTAGTTACTAGAAACTACATACCTATCTATAGAAATTAACATTCATTATTTAACATCGTTAATAACAGTAATATTACAAGGACTTTTACTATCTTGTACTTCTAATACAAAGCTATTTAGTGTAATCAACCATGTGAAAGTTTTTTAATATAATTATTAAAAAGTAAAATTCATTTGTTATTGAAGAGCTTGATTATTTTTATTTCAATGAAGTTAACCTTTACGATAGTTCAGATGATAGTAATGAAAATGATATTGAAAAACTCGAAAATAATTTTGAAAATTGATTATGACAATTTAGATGAAGAAAAATATCATTTTATAATTTCAAAAGAAACTTTTCAAGGAAAGAGAATATTTGATTAAATAGATCCAGCGAAAGAAAGACAGTTACCTTCATATTATGAATAATAATAAACTAAAATATTTACATAAATAAGCTACAGCACATCTGTTGACTACTAATAAAAACTGGTTGTCGTCAAACAGATTATGACGAATTCAACAGACAAATAAACAGAAACAAAATTAGTTCAAATTTTGATTTGATATTTTTTTTGGCTTTAATTACATTTACATATTTGAATAATAGTATACTTACATTTCTAGATAATGGGCTATTGTTACTTTCTTCTTTTTTATTTCATTTAATATTAGTACGGATAAGACACTAAAATTCAACATATGAAAAATTAATTTTCTTCGTCTGTACCAGTATTAAATGGAATACAAAAGAAGAAAAGAAGAAGAAGAAATCATTCGAAATTTATTTAATCTTCATTCTGACGAAAAACATTTTACATTTGAAACATCAGTTATCACCTTATTTATTATTTTTAATTTCTGATCAATTAATTGAAATAATACTTTTATTATATAAATAAAGGAAAAGAAAATTTTTTAGTCAAGATATCTTGAATAATAATCCATGAAACAAAAATAAACTTAAATGAAAATTATGTACGGATATTAATAAAAGTTGTATTAATATCAATTCATATAAGAATAACTGGAATGATGATGAGTTCACTAAGATGAAAAATTTTTAATAAAGATTTTTATAAAAAATATTTTTCTCAATATAAACGACTAATCAATGTAATAAAACCAGACGGAGGATATCTTGCTGATGGACAAGCAAAATTAGATGACAAATTAAATGATGAATAACAGTTTACTTTTAAGAATTTACGTATGCACATATAAATTATCTTGAAAGAATGCTATTTTAGGGAAGATTTTTAGTAATAATTACATTATTAATTATATTATATATCTTATACTTATTTTTACATTTCTGACATGACACTTATTGGTCATACGACAATTCTTTTATTGAAAAAAAATTCTATTTTATTTTTAAAAGCAAAACAATAGTTGATTTAAACAGATAAAATTTCTAACAAATAACAGATGCTCCATATTAAATGACCGTGTTTTGCATTTCAGTTTCCATTCAATTGATAAACTGTATTAAAAAAAGCAAATATACAAACATAACATGCAGTGTGCAAAGTTCTACAATTTATATAAGACTGCTTTTCTTATAATTGTACTGTTTGCTGTCAAAGTGATCAAAATTACGAGGGATCAAATTTTTAACCATGCAAAAAAACAATGATTTTCTAACAAAACATGAAATCGTTTTGCTTTTCTCCATTTTTTTATTACCGAATATCTTTCAATTCAAAAAAAATTAGATAGAACAACATTTTTTAAAGTGGCTCCTTTCTGTTTTCCAAATAAAAAAAAAATCCAAGCAACTAAAATTCGATGCTGCAAAAAATATTCTTTTTGGTACAACACGAAAACATTTTTCCTTATTTACTAACTGATACGTTCTATTAAAATAAAACCAAACTACATCACAAGATGCAGTGTAGAGAACTCTACAACTTACCCGGGACAGTTCTAAAACGATAAAAAAAACACAAAACCGACTTTAAGTTTTGTCTGGGAAAATACTGTTGTCGCACAATGAAAAATTTAATCCTTCAAAGTTTTCACCATTTTGACTGTAAAGACTGCAACTATAAGAAAAACAGTCTTATGTAAATTGTAGAGCTTCTTATGTTGCATCCTGTTCTTGTATACTTGGTTTTTCTAATACGATATGAAAAGTGAATGAAAACATGAAATGCAAAATAATAAAAATGTTTATATTTATTTGTAATCATCATGCCCATTTATTAACAAACTCTTTTGTATAAAATCGGACTTTCCTATAAACTCAATCAAATAACAGAAAATAATTAAAAAGTTACTCAAATATTCAATTTATTTTGTTTATAAACAAAAAAAAACTGATTAATTGTTTTTTTTGGTATTCTTTGTTAACACTTAACTAACAAACTAAACAGCAAGTTTCCATTTGAGTGAATTCTTCAATTTAATTTTATATCATTTGAAATAAATCATTTTAAAAATCAACTAAAACATATTTCAAAAATATTTCTGATAAACACTAAGAAAAACACCTATCAAAATTCGGTTGTATTCAATTCAATCAATTTCTTCATATGATTTGAAAAAATAATCTTCTATTGAAACTTATCTATCCAACATAAATTTAAATGACTTTTAACTATATATCTATATATCAAATTACATTTTGCGTCAATTGAACTATGTTTCAATATTATTTCAAATAGATTTCCATTCAAACGATCACCAATTAAATTTAAAAACAATAATCGAAACAACGTTGATTGTAATCATCTAACCGGAAAAAATTAATTTATTTCATAAAAAAGTTTTTTTTCTTTGAAAACAAATAAAATTTTCTATGATCTATAATTTTAAAGGCTATTGAATAAAAACAAAGAAAAAAGTCATTCTTTTCTTCTTTATTCTCGTTCATCGTCTAGTGAGATAATTGAAAAGAATATCACTGTTTTCATTGACGATATCGGTCAATGAAAATCATTGAATACAACATATATATGTATATATATAGTCTTAGAAAAGTAGATATGAATACAGAAATAAACATGAAAGATTTCTTAGTTCAACTGGATGCTTTACCTGAAGAAATTCTTACGTATATATTTAAAAAATTACACAATGATGAAGTACTTTATTCTTTAATGTATGTTAATCAACGATTCAATAGAATTATACATGATACAATTTTTACTGACAATTTATGTTTATTAGAATATTGTCCATACGATGATTCTATTTTCCCATTATCAAAAACAATACTTGATCGATTTTGTTCAAAAATTTTACCTGATATTGGACATAAAATTAAAACCCTTTATCTTGAAGGAACATCGATAGAACGTATTCTGAATGCTACAGATTATCCTAATTTAAATAAACTTGGTTTCTGTGATATTGACTGCAAACTAGCTTCAACTCTCTTTCTTGGTAAGATATCTTCTTTGATTGATTTCCTTGTAAAATAAATTACTTACTAGAAAATACACACTAATTTATTTCGAACATATAAGTAATAGAATTAAATATCAATCACTAAACATCGTCTATCAATAGAAAATCATTTTTGATTTTTATTTTATTTATTATAGAAAATGTATTTGTTAAAGAGAAGTCATTATGAAAAAATAATTTATTCATCTGCATAGGCATAAAAAAATACATAGATAACATTTTTAATTGAAGATTTTCATACATTAATAAAAATAATATAGAAAATTTAAAAGAAAAACAAAAAGGATAAATGATAAAGTAAGATGAAACATAAGATGCATTCTAGACAATGTAATTAATGAAAAAATTTAATGACAAACAAAAAAATCTTACATACAGGTGAAAATATTATTAAATAGATAATCTTAAATGTTTCAATCAAATGAATAAAAAGAAATTTCAAAAATATTTTTATAATTAATTTTTGGTAACTTCATTTAGGTGAAAATATATTCACTCATATATCGAAGAGTCAAATTTCAACGTTATTTATAAGTTTCAATAATAAAAACCATCCATTACAAATTAAAGGTGTCTCATCAATTCTAATTTATGAAATGTTCACTAGATTTACTAATCTGCAATGTATAATATTTAATCCATGTGCATATTATCGCACCGCTTTATCATATCTAAGTCCATCTAAAACTGTTATCTCTTCAACTTTATTAAAATTACATGTCATTGTATCAAATATTAAAGACTGTTTTTGTATTCTTGATGGACGTTTCGATCAACTTCGTATACTTTATATTACTTTGTGTAGTAATTATCCTCGTAATTGCGCGATCGAATGTGAGGTATGCCATTTTCATTAATAATTTGTTTTTTTAAATGCACTAATATTTGTTTTTATTTTCAGCAACCTGTATTACCAAATTTACGCATTTTATCATTGTACTGCAAGAGTATTATATATAATTTTGATGAATCAATTGTGGCACTTTTACGTCGAACGATAAATTTAGAAGAACTTTATTTAGATATGATAGTTCAATATTCAGAAAAATTTATTGATGGAAATATATTAAAGAACGATATTATTAATTATATGCCACAATTATATAAATTAATATTTAATATTCAATCAATCGTTTATCATCGTGATCAAACTGATTTTCCATTAAATGAATATATTCAGAAAACATTTGATCATTTTTCTAATAATCAAACAGTTACTTGTATTGATCATTTTCATGAAAAAGGTTATAGTCAATGTCATATTTATTCACATCCATATAAATCCAAAGTTTATAATAATATAACAAATAATTTTCAAGGTGGATTATTTATCAATGTTACTAAAGTATTATTATATGATGAATATCCATTTGAAGATGAATTTTTCCTTCGAATTGCTCAATCATTTCCATTTATGAAAGAATTAATAATAGAGAATAGAAAAGCACAAAATAATAAACAATTTATTAAATCTAACAATAATAATGAAATATTATCAATTATTCAATATCCATATCTTATTCGACTTGATCTTAGTTATGCTCATGATGATTATCTTGAATTATTTTTATTTAATACGAAAATATCTTTATCAAATAATCTTCATCTTCGTGTCGATTATCAATCATTGAAAAGCGTGACATATAATTTTACAAGATATACAACACGAAATAATTCTATAAAACTTACTGCTTTATATTTTTATAAAATAGGTCCAATTGATGAATATATCAGATATTATTTTCCTTATTCATATATATGTCGTGATGAAGATTTTGTATTATGTGAATAAAATATATTAAAAATAGATGTGTTCATTATAGAATAAAATGATTGAAAGTGACAAGAAACAATAAAAAAGATAAAATTTTTAAAGAGAAATTGAATAATATATAGATCTATTTAAAATCGATTATACAAGTAAGGAATGAGCTTCTATATAATAGACCTTTAGAATTTCTTTTAAATTATTTGAACTTTATGATGTTTCATTATTATGTAATTTATCAATGATAGTGTTTTTCAAATCAATTCTTTTTATCTATTAATCAAAAATGTTTAGAAAATAGAAAACGATGAGATTTTCAATCATTTTTT